>VDFB02161262.1:0-42137 GCA_007258455.2 Sequoia sempervirens | reverse complement strand
TATGTACATATATATCTATGTGCATACGTATGTACATGTATGTCTATGTCAATACATATGTACATATATATCTACATGTGCATATGTATGTACACGTATGTCTATGTCAATATATATATATATATATATATATATATATATATATATATATATATATATATATATATATATATATATATATACATACATTGATAGTTAAAAGTTATACATAGGTACAAATAGAAATTAAATGAAAAGAT
The DNA here is from genome assembly GCA_007258455.2 of Sequoia sempervirens. Lineage (NCBI taxonomy): Eukaryota > Viridiplantae > Streptophyta > Pinopsida > Cupressales > Cupressaceae > Sequoia > Sequoia sempervirens. The sequence continues at coordinate 41,898 of VDFB02161262.1, read as the reverse complement.
TAAACACATTAAAGTCATAGTGATGCATGAAGAGAACCATATTTTTCCTTGACAAATTGACTGTGTTTATGAACACAAATATTAGAAGTGTTCATAAACACCCTAGACACCATATACATTATTGAGCACATTGTGGATGCACCTAGAATGCAAGAGAACCTTCTATCTATGGATAACCACACAAACACTTTAAACATTATGTTCAAAATCAACAATAAAATAAATAATAACCTTCAACTTAAGTAACACAACACACCCATAACAAAACAAATAAGTGATAAGAAGAAATAAGAAATGAATGATAGGAGACAATGGTACAACCTTAGTGAGGTTAAAAACCTCACCTCTATGAATTGGAGATGGCCAATGATATGGTGAATTTCTCTAACTCAATCCTACAAACATATATGAAAGGAGCCATTAGTCAAAGAAATGTAGCAGCGTTTAACTTATAATGAGAAAGTATAGCAAGGATAGTGTTTACCTTTGAAGTGCAATTCACCATCACCAAGCCAATAATGAATTGAAATTGCACACCATTGAAGAAGATTGAACAAGACAAAAATTTACAACAAGTGTCAGTCGAATATACCAACATGTCTAAAAGAATGAAATGAATAACTCCTTAATTAATATACATGAGTTAAATGACAATGCAATTGAACAATCCAACTGAGAAATGCAATTGAACAATCAAAATGAACAATCCAATTGAACAATGCAAAAGAACAATAACTTTGAACAATGCAATTGAACAATCAAATTGAACAATCGAATCAAACAATCCAATTGAACAATTAAATTGAACAATCAAAACAATCAAATTGCACAATCCAATTGAACAATGCAATTGAGCATCTGCACACAAGTTATATATATACAAACATTTTTAACACTTAAAGAAGATTGGGTGTAACATCACATTGTATGGAATAGAAATGCATTGACATCCATAAATAATACACGTTCAAACCCTAGATATTGAGTTATAGGGTGGTGGGTGACAAACATTTATAGTCCATACAACTGATATATATTCCCAGGCATACAACATAAAAAAAACCTTGAAATCGAACTAAAATGACTTGACATTCATAAATAGTGTAAGTTGAAATCCCGAATATTGAGTTACAGGTTATTGTGACAAACATTGACATTGCATACAACATATTTGCATCCATGGCATAAAAGAATATATAAATAAAATACCCAATGTAAACAACATTAGTGTGAAACCCACATTTATAGATTTGTGGAAAACATGCATACTCTATAATGAGAGATTGACATTTATATATATATGTGTGTGTGTGTGTGTGTAATACACTCCACACACACATATACACACACATATATATATATGTGTGTGTGTGTGTGTGTAAAAGTGTGTGTGTGTGTGTGTGTGTGTGTGTTAGTTTTAATAGCACTAGTACAAGCCTAGTGAGGTAAAAAATCTTACTTGAAAGAGAAAGGGAGCTTTCAAGAGTGTAGAGCCGAACAATGAAGCATGCAAAGCCTAACAATGAATCGTGGAGAGCCAAATAGGTATGGGTGCGTAACCAAACAAACACTCTAGAATAAACACAAATAAAAGGAATGACAAGGAGTGAGATATAGGAGAATTTGGAGCATTGAATGAACCTTGATCTTCAAATTAGGCGTTTGTCAGTTCGAGTAGGTGTGGAGGGATGCTTAAGGCAAGTTGCCCAGTAGAAGTAACAAAGGAGGCAACAAACGATTACTGCTTTAAATTGTTCATTTAGGGTGGCAAGGCTGTTGAAGCCACACGTTTGTATATATATGTAATTGTGTATGTACATAAATGTATGTATATATATGTATGTATGTACATATATGTATAGATACATACATAATATGTATACATATTGTATTGTATACATATATGTATGTATGTATATGTATATATGTATACATTTTGTATACATACATATATGTATGCAATACATATTACATACATACATATATGTATACATACATATTGCATACATATATGTATGCATACATTTTGTATACATATATGTATGTATGTATACATATTGCATACATATATGTATGTATACAAAATGTATACATATATACATACATATATGTATGTATGTATACATTTTGTATACATATATACATACATATGTATGTATGTATACATTTTGTATACATATATACATACATATGTATGTATGTATACATACATATGTATGTATGTATACATACATATGTATGTATATACATACACACACATATATATATATTTACATATGTATACATATATATGTATATGTATGTATATATATTTACAGTATTTACATATGTATACATACATACATACATATATATATGTATACTGTAAATATATATATGTACATACACACACACACACACACACACATATATATATATACGTGTGTGTGTGTGTGTGTGTTGTGAATAATATAATTTCATGGTAGAATATTTTTGAAATGAAAACTAGTGAGCCCATTTTCATATTTGGGAATAACAAAAAAATATTAAAGGCAAATTGTAGAGTTAAGGTTTGTGCATTGTCCAATACACGAATACAAGTGTATGGCAGAAAACCCTCTAATTGTGAACTAGTGAAGCCATTTTCATGTTTGATAGTAACAATTAAATAAAAAAATATTTCGCAGACAAAACTATTGTGCACAGAAGAACAAAATAATACATTTGCATGGCATAATATCTTTGAAATGAAAACCAGTGATACTATTTTCATATTTCAGAATAACATGAGAATATTATGAGAAAATTGTAGAGTTAAAGTTTGTGCAACGAGGAACACATGAATGCAAGTGCATGGCAGAAACCTTCGAAATGATAAATATTAAAACCCTATGAATATTTCATAATAACAGACAAATATAGAAAATATTTTGTAGTGTGATTTATTGTAACCATTTATGTATTTTGGAATAACAAACAAATGTTAAAAATAAACTGTAGAGTAAAAGTTTGTGCAATGACGAACACACAAATACAAATGCATGGTAGAAAACTAGTGAAACCCTTTCCATATTTTGTCGAACAAGTCTAATAGCAATGAAAAACCATTTAAACCCTTATCATAGAAGGAAGTTGAAACAATGGAACCCATTTCATATTTCCTATAAAAAACAAATATGAAAAACACAATGCAAAGTAAACGTCGTGCATTGAAGAACAGAGGATTAGGTGTGCATGGACGAGTATATAGGGAATGAAAACCAGTGAAACCCTCCCCAAATTTCCTAGTATTAATCCTTTTCAAAGACAAATTTTTGCAACGAAATTTTGTGAAAAAGATAAGTGCATGGCAGAATACCGTCGTATTGTAAGACACTGGTACAGACTGAGTGAGGTTAGAAACCTCACTTGAAAGAGAAATGAAGCTCTCGAGAGTGCAGAGTCGAACGAAGAAGCGTGGAGAGTTGAACAAAGACGCATGGCGAGCCGAACTGGTATGGGTGCGTAACCAAACAAACAATCAAGAATAAACACAAACAAAAGGAATGAGAGTGAGTAGGTATGCGATAATTTGGAGCATTGAGTGAACCTTGATCTTCGATTTATGCGTCAAACAGTCTGAGTAAATGCAGAGGGACACAAAGCAAGTTGGTCAGTGGAGGTAACGAAGGAGACGACGAGTGATTAATGCTCTAAATTGTCAGTTTAGGGTGGCGAGACTGTCGAAGCCACGTGTCCGTCCAATCCAATGCATGTAGATTTGTTCTTTGATTAAGGAGGCGGATGGGCTCCACTTTCAGGCAGAGGGCAAAATGGGCTCGTTTTCAACATGTCAGACGAATAGGTGAGTGACATTGGGATGTTTGAAATTAAAAAAAAATTATTGTGACCAATGCACAAGTGATACGGTGACATGGTGAACAAATTTTTAATTTTTTTTAGTCCACGTGAACTGCCACTCGGACCTCCAAACTTTGACTACCCTAGTTTGGGCCCCTCTCCCCTAGACTATATTTTGTAGCAGCTTTCACTCGGTAAGTTATCTCACGCCACAAAAAATAACTTTCACTGAGTCGAAACATTCCCGAAAACAAATTTCAACTCCCAACCAATATTTTCCTTAAAAGGCTGCAAAATTCTTGTCTCGAGCTCAAGAATCCGGTAGCTCTAAAACCCGGATATACTTAGATCTACTTTTCGTTTACTGTGAATGGATTGAAGCAGCTGTAGGGAGATTTTGTTTAGGTTCGTTGCATTTAAAAAAAAAACTTCTCTGGTAGGGTTTCGTAATATTTTTCCTGCAAACTCTGTTCATTTTTTCTCATCGGCATCGTTGACATCAGGACACAATTTTTGCAGAATTTGAGGCAAGTCACTTGCCATGTTTTCAGTGATTTGTTTTGGGAATCCGTACACGGCCGGATCATTTTTTGTTGTGTTTTATTTCATTAGTCTGTTATTATCTGTTAAACGAAGGCATTGGTTCTGTGGTTTTATCTATGGTTGTTTCGTATATGATATTATTCTAACACCTAGTATTAGATCCCTTAAGTGCAGAAAAACAATTTGTGCAATTGTTTGCATGTTGCATGTTCCTTTTGTTTGCCCTTCCTCATTTTGTGGCCAAAATTAACTGCGGCGCTCTTATTGCTGAAAATTTAATGTCTTTTTTTTTCGTAACTCTATTGTTTTTAACCAAGCTTCATGGCCGCTTTTCGATGCTCAATGCGTAGTTATTTCTGCATAGCTTTTCTAATTGTAAAAGGTCCCAACAAACCGACATCGTGCTTAATATGGTTGCTAAGTCTGTTGATGTAGAATTGCAGCCTTTAATAAGGTGTTGTATCTTGAGTCTGGATTGCCAATCTCATGTGCGCAACATCATATTCGGCTACAGATCCTATTTGTTTCAGATTTGTTAGTTAGGTGAAATAGCTTCCTTTCGATGGTTGTTCATAGTGGGCTGTTAAGTCATTGGTAAATTCATTCCAACTAAACGTTTGCCCTTGCTTGTCACTCATCATCTATTGATACCACTGATAAGATTTAGGTTTAAAATATTATTCTACGAGACTTATCCACAAAGTTACATCCATGCCATTGAACTTGTATATTTTGGGTAGGTTCAATTTTGGACAATGGAAAGGCTGCTCTACCTCTTCGTTTTGGTTTGTTGGGGTTGTGAACTACCTTGTGCCCTCCAAGGTAGTTCACCTTGGGCTTCGATTTGGACAACAATACTTGTTTATAACAGTCCCTCCAACAACAAAGCTCATTCAACAACTTTAGTAGGACCCATCTTCTTTATATAAATATGTTTGGAAAGGAAACCCCTTATGGGACAAAGATGGATTTGTTTTGTACAAAAATTCTTAGTTGAAAGCTAGTATCCTATTACAAATGCATGGCTCACCAATAGGAGGACATTCATGGTTCTTAAAAGACCTATAACTGTTGATGCAACCTCCCACATGAACCTACCCTATAGAAACCAAAGGGGTTTTGTCCTTTGACTCTGTAACCAAGGGTTTTGTCCTTAGATCCAATTGTTGAGCAGGAGTGCTCAAACTAGGGTATGGGTGTGTTAGTGTGAGTAATGGCATCCTTGGCTGGCCTTGATGATTGGTGGATTCCTTTGTTCGAAAGGCTGGGTTTTGTGAAAGCGCATTCCAAGAAGTGGAGGTCTAGGGAAACACTTACAAGTAGAATGAGTAGAGAATACTCCAAAGGCTCAAGTCAAATGTTTAAGAATGGGATGTTGGGGTGCCAAGATGCAATATGGTGGGGGTTTGAGGTTTGGAATATGCCTTTGGCACTTTTGCAGAGGTAGCTTGTCATAAAAACCTTGAAGGTTCAAAGAGGAACATGTGACCAGAGAAGGTGTTAGGGAATTGGGTGCTAGGTGAATAGGGAGACAAAAGTTTGAAGGCCCATGGAAGAGAAGGAAGCAAGAGGTAGGGGACAATAGGAAGGCATGCCAATATGCAAAAGTTGAAATCCTACTGAAGGTTGGAAAGTGACTTAGACATCCTCATACTTTGGATAAGGGACTTTATAGAAATTGTATTAATTTTCTTCAAGTAGACAACTCTTTTTTATCAAAGCCCAATAAGGTACTAGTAATAAGAGAAACAATAAAAAGGATTAAGATGCCATATTCCACCAAGTTTTTGGGGGTGACAATAACAAGGGACGAGGACATTTGTTTTTGGAATGGCTCTTCCAAGAGGCCACTTTTTAGGGGACGGTAGGGGATGATAATTAAAAAAGGGAAAATTAAAAAATATTGAAAATTTTAAAAATCCATATGATAAGAAATTTATCATATACATTATAGAACCTTGTTACTTAACATTAGAGCTGAATTGAGATTTCACATTAGAGTTGATACACAAATTAACAAAATTCCATTGCTTTAATTGTTAGTGTGAACATATTATATTAAAATTACAGCAAAATGCCCAAAGGCTACAAGTTCCAACTTCAAGATTTCAAAAACATTGAAAATCTGCCATTACCCCTAATCTTCATTTGCTAACACTGCATCAAAGTAAGAGAGGGACTTCCTCATCCGATGGTACCCCAAGTGGTCCTCTTGTGTTTCCTCATCAATCTTTGTGGCATCTTCAGGATCAACATCCAATGTGTGGTTGGAGTTTGACAATACTCAATAGTTTTTTGTCATGAAGTCGTGAGGTACTATACAAGAACACCAACTTCTTTGCTTGTTGAGAGGTAAGCTTATTCCTCTTGACTAATTGAATGAAGTTGTATATGGATCAATTCCTCTCTATAGCAAAGGAACTAAGAGCTTGTTAAATGAGACAAATGGCAAGCATTCTTAACTTTGTTTCATCTTTTCCATGCTATGTCCACCATCCAATAGGGTCGGTTTGAGCTAGCATAGCCTTATTTGTCTTCACCTTTTTTTTTGTGACTCAGGGGTATCCCTGCGATCTAGCCCAGTGCCCAACCCACCTTGCCTTGGTCTTACTTCTTGCCAAGTTGGGGCTCAAGAAGGGGCGAGCTAAGGTGAGACTAATCCCTTGGGGATGAATGCAATCACCTGCAAACCACGTGCATCGAGCAAACCCGGGCCTCAGAGTTGAACTCAAAACCAATGGGGAACAAACCCACGGCCCAAGCCAACTCCGCTACCTGTGTGGGTTTATTTGTCTTCGCCTTTGGTTTGCTAAATGTTGGACCCCAAAGATTGACAAAGGTTAGCCATTGCATTATTGCCTTGTCATTACTATACATCTTTTGAAGGGCCTTCACAAGCCCTTCTTTCACCTCTTCATCATCAAAAGTGGACAGTCTTCTAGGTTGTAGTGCACATCACGTGGGATTTAGAGCATAGCTACCATATGAAGCGGGGTGTTCATAGTGTTCCATTGTAGCATCCCAATGGGCTTGATATGCTCCTCATTTAATCCCAAAGTATCCTTGCGATGAATTCCTTGCTTCATTTGCCCAAGCATGCAATCAAATGTCTCACAAATCTATCCAGGAGTAGAAGAGTTTGTATCAACATATTTAATGATTTGCACAAAAGGTGAGATGAAGGAGCAAATGTGTCTACCAACAAATTTCAAAAAGAAGAACAATTTACAAGTTACAAATAACAAAGAGCGAATGTACAAAAAAATGAAAATAATTTACAAGTTACAAATACTAATAAATTAATAATTTATTACTTTAACAATAAAATTAGAATTTTCTTACTCCACTATGGACCACTAATCACCATCAAGGATTTTTTGCTTCACACTTTTTCCTTCAATTGTGTTCATCTTGAGCCATCTACCCCACATTGCATTAACCATCATTAATTATTGAGGCTCTTGCACCTCAAGTGTCCTCTCTAACAAAATAAAGTAGCTGAAATGTCTAGTTTTCACAGGTTTGAGGAATTCATTCCTCAAAAAACTCTCAAAGAGAGCAAGGTGTGGTAGTTGCAAATGAACATTTATATATCTTTTAGTTTTGCCACCACTCTCTTCATCCAATCTGTCTTCCTTATGTCTTTCAATGCATGAACACAACATGAGGTCCACAAAATGTGCTTGTAAGTACCCTCCATAACCATGCCAACTAACTTATACGTGTTGATTCATTAATCACCTATACAACATTTGAGGCTCCAACCTCTATAGTGTCTTTCAAAATCTAAAATTTGAAGTGTGCATCCTTCAACAATCAATAGCTCTAAGCTATGTTACTGGGTTCTTCCATTTAGGCCCATGTATTGAAGAAATTTGGTTTTGGTACAGCACGAGTCGGCCTTGGTTTTGCCTAGAGTCTAGCATGGGCACCATGGGTCCCTTGTGAGTTTGTCCACGACTGTCCTAATGAAAAATCTTAAAAAAAGGTCAAAAATATTAAAAAAATGCTAAAAATTGCCCTAAGGAGTCTTTGAATCTGTAGATATTTTTTGAAATACCACCAACCCTCAACACCATTGGTTGGAATCAATCAACAAAAAATGGAATGAACAAAAGACTTTGGCAAAGGTAACAACAAGCCGCCAAATGTTTTTTTATTGTTTTTGCTGCTCCATCTATTGTTGTGATGGTGGAAGTTGCTTGATGGTGTTGTTGTTGCCTTTATTATTGATCCTAAGCAACTAGATGAGGTTTGGGTATGAAGGAATCTTCGTTAAGTTGTGAATAGGTGCAATTAGTCATTGAAGAAAGGGAGGTGGCAAGAGTATTAGAAAATTGGGCAAAAATTATAGAAGCTAAAAAGAAAATTTTGCACACATAATTATATCGCGCTTCTATTCCACACCATATTCGTTCAATAAGATATTTCAATTATATAGGATGAGTAGTCTAACTCCTATAACAACTCCACTAACCCCTCACACTAAATCTAGGTGGGTTGTTCAACCACCTTAATTCTCTCCCTCCTATTTTCACTTCTAAATCTCTACGTGAATTGTGTTAACAACTCACTTACATTATTAGGCTCACAATAATATAATATTAAGTTATTTCTCAACAACTCAATATTAAATTATAACTCTATTTGATTACACATACTTAACAATGCTAATTTAAGGGCCCATGTGAGGACTAATCCCTAACACGCCCCCTTTGTGCGAACATGGGGAGAAAGTACATCACATGAACTCAAAACAAAATCATATGCCTATGCATACTTTTAGGTCTGCATACTCCTATCTGGATCTTTTTGCACATGATCACCTACATACGGGAACTTATCTTGCTTTCACTTTTAGTGAACTTATTGCCAATCGACTACACTTCCAAGAAGTTTAGCAGTCAAAGAACCTTTGTAACTAGTTGCTCTCCGATATAGCTATTTACAACATCAATGATATTTACATTCTTCTCTTTTCAATCTTAGTAGGGGAATGTTTACAATGTTTTATTTTGCATGCAACAATGAAATGAAATGCCACTAATACAAAAGGCAACCTCATTGTTAGTGGTTGACGAGAGGCGCTATTGTCCTCCAACCTCCTGTGTCTCCATCCTCCTTTGGTTTGCTACTTAGTTAACAAATTTGGAGTTTAGGCTTAGTTTTATAATACCCCCACTTAAAATAGACATCATGTACAAGCAATAATGTATCAATTTTGTGAATTCCACTAGTATAAGTTGGCTTTGATGTAGCTCAACTCACCACATCCCATAGATTTTTTTCAGTAAGGACCAATTGTAGCTTGACTTGCCACATGTGGAAGTCTTTACCTTCAAATTTCTCAATTAATGTGCTTTTTTTTTTTCATAATAAAAGTGCTTATTGCCGCACCCCCCCAATCAGAACAATGTCAAAGGTGTTGGTTTCCACCGATAATGCACCTTGAAATGATCGATACTTTTACAAGTTATAATATTAACCTCCCTTCCACTTCTTAGTAAATCTTTCAACTAAATATAAATATTAAAACAAATCTAATTCAACATTTACATAAAAATATTTTTCAGTCCATTGAATTAAACTTTTGATGAATTTAAGAAGCGCAATTTACCATGATCTCTCAACTGTGCTTGAAGACTTTCAAAGGTTGTGGTTGACACTCAATGAAATTTCAATAATACATTTCCAAATGTTTGCCCAGATGACTGTTGTGCTAATAATTGAAGACAAATTATTTGTTGAGATAGTGAATATTTCTTGATGATAAATCAACACACAAAAGCAAAAACAATTTCTTCAAACCTGCATCTTGAAATCACATTCACATCCTCCATTTTCCACACAAAACTGCTCTCTCTATGCAAAATGTATTCAAAATGTTTTTTGGGTTTTGTACTCCTTTGTCTAAGCTTTCCGAAGCATTTTGATTTTTGATATTTTGTGGAGTATTGGGAGAGATATCATGATTTTAATGAATTGACAATAAAATAGATATTTGGACTCCCAACTCTAATGCCAAATTAGAAAATATAATAATATCATGCTTCTATTCCACACCATATTCGTTCAATATTATATTACAATTATATAGGATGATTAGTCTAACTCTTATAACAACTCCACTAACCGCTCACACTAAATCTAGGTGGGTTGTTCAAACCCCTTAATTCTCTCCCTCCTATTTTCACTCCTAAATCTCTATGTGAGTTGTGTTAACTACTCACCTACATTATTAGGCTCACAATAATATAATATCAAGTTGTTTCTCAATAACTTAATATTAACTTATAACTCTATTTTATTACACATACTAACAATGCTAATTTAAGCACACATGTGAGGAATAGTGCCTAACAAAGAGAAGGTATTGTAAGAGATTGGCCTATCCCACAACTCAGGGAGGTAGCCTACCCGTTGCTCCTACTTGTAATGATTGAAAATTTGAAATGTATTTATTATTAATTAATTTATTATTATTATTTATAAAATATCTATTTTTTTTTTCTTTCTTTTAGCCTGCAGGAATTTGTCGGGTATACGCCCCCCTATAAATTGTAGTGCGGCCTGGTAAACTTTTTTCACGTGACCGGTGACGTTGGCGTGACACGTCCTTCGGTACCATGGGGACGGTGGGGAGACTAGACCTCGTGACCTCTTGCTTGCAACAAGATGCTTTAGCCAATCAAAATATCTATTAATTTTGATTATATTTATATTTATTTATTTTTAATATATTTATATAGTTATTATATATATAATATATTGTACAATCATACCTAGTTGTAGTGAACCTAGGAAAAAAATGCCATATGGTGAACCCATACTTCAACCCAAACTAACAACCTAGGCTTTAAGAAAATAAGAGCCAACTGCACATGTGACAATTATATTGTGGATGTTTGATGTTGATCCACCCATTCATGGTAATAGAGTAGACTATTCTTATCCTTGTTTGCATCATGTCTTCCACCAATCGCAGCTTGGAATACTCTCTATCGAGGAAGTTGTTGCATAGTTTATGCTCTTTAGGGGGCCATATGAGGGACCAACAACAATGGATCTTTAAACATTTGTTTGAAGTAGGGAGAATTTGCCATATGAAATGGGATGGCATTGGCAAATAAAAATTTGGCAATTGAAAAATCTACCACTTTCCTTGATTGTATATTGAACATCCCTAAAATAGTAGCAGCCCTTCGTTTTCTCGTGGTAGAACCCTCTTTCGTTTGAGTCTCTAAATCCATGGTTTGGGTAGGCAATGACATACTTGATTGTGCATTCTCTATTCACATTTCTATATTATTCACTTCACCCTCTATGAACAACCTAGACACCTTGACCTTTTTAGCTAGGGTTATTTTTCACATCCTTTTACCCCCAATCCACTCATGCAAAAGATGACCGTAAACCCTTGTGTAGTTGCCTCTATAATCTTTGCTGCACAAATGACATAACCAAACTCTATTTCCCCCTATTTTTTTTATCTTCTCTTTCTCTATGCCTGTTGCAAATAATTATAAAAGGGCTTTATAAAGGATTGAATGGGCCTTTTGGATAAGGTTTTAGGAGAGAAGATGGGCAATCAAATGGGTTATTTGCACCTATAGTACTTGCAACACTTCCACACCTAGAAGAACCCCCAATACCTCAATGGCCTCTTTGTTGAATCTAAATCTCGTCACCTTCACTATCCTCATTGCTGCTCATATTATTAATTTTTTTTTTTTGAAAACTCAAAACAGAGCTGCAAGTGCAAACATAAAATAAAAAACCCCCAGAAAACTCCCTAAGTATTTGATAATTTGAAACTAACAAAAGGAACAACATGCAAAAGAATTTGTGCAAATGAATAGTGGATGGTAAACTTACCTCAAATGATGTAATTTTTATGCTCTCTTGTTGTCTTCTCACTGCTGTTCTCTTTCTTTGTCTTCTTCTCACAAAATGCAAAATAAGGGAGTTCTTTGTTTTTAGGTTTAGGGTGGTTCTTTGTTTTTAGGTTTAGGGTGGTTGTAAAGAGGTGTGGGAGTCCTTGTGGCCTCCTCGTGGCTGCCTTTCTCCCTCTCATTTTTGTGCTTTTAAGCTGTCCCCTAATGTTTTCGACCGTTTCCTAATGTTTTTCCATTGTTGTGGGGATGTCTCCCGTTTTTCCTGTGCATAGGGGATGGTGGTTGGATTTTTCCTGTTGGTGCTTGTGTTGCTGAAACATTTCCAGTGGAGGACGGGTAGGAAAAATATATGGGATGTGTCCCTAGGTATGATGTTTATGTGTGCTGAAGTTTTATCAGTTGATTGAAAATATGGCCAACTCCAAGTACCCTTTTACTATGTTTTTAAATAATGGCATTCTTGTCCCAATTCTCATCTGCTGTCTTCCAGTGGTTATGGTTTAAATATTAACTGTTTATGTAATGATGATTATCAAATATCAATATTATTCATCTTTGCTTTCGTTGACATTTATTTCAGTACTCTAAAATGTTTGTTTTTTTTTTGATACGTAAGATTTAGATTTATATTAATTAAATAAAGCTTGCAATCGTTTGCTAATGCAGGAAACTACCAAAGCCATATATAAGCCAAACTGATAACAGCTACTACCGGCCATGAAAACACCCATCCAAAAACTTGAGCAGAAAAAAGAGGGACCTCAGCCCAAAGACCCAAAGCAACCCCGGCCACTTCTACCTACCAATTGAACCACCATCCATTCGCCACAGCCAACCAAATGCAGAAAAGCAAAAGAACCTTCCTTACAAAATTTACAAAAAACCAGACTACAGCTACTAACACTACCATACCCGAACTATACCAGGACGTAGACAGAGCAAAATTCAAACCCTAAACATTCCCATACTCACAGAAAACCATTGGCCTTAGCAAAGGCCTCAAAGTCCACAATCCAGTCGATGTCCTTCATAGCCATGAGCTTGAAAAACTTTTTCATATACTCCACAGCCACGGCGACGATCATTCTATGCCGCATGAGAGCCGAACCCTTTAAATCAAACAAGAAAGGAATAAACTTCACTGCCTCATCCGAATTCCGCAGCAGCTCCAAATCACCAGGACGGGGAATACTCGTCCCCATAATGGCAGCCTTCAACACCTCATCCACACCCAACAACAAATCCTTTTTGAAAACCTTTTCCAACAACACCCTGGCTTCCACCTTCGACACATGGTTGTCTAAAAGAGACGCTAGAAACTTGGAGGTGACAAAAGTATTGTCCCTCCCAAATTCACTTCTGGCTAAATGCTTGTCTCCCAGCACCATTTTAACCGCCACAACCAACAAATAATCGTTATTAAGCATTATCCTCTTGAGGCATTGGTTCGTTATCGCCCTAAAGGCCGTTTGACACGTCTTGGCCCCCAAAGAAATCGGCGTATCTGCCTGAACCAAGCCAAACCCTCAGCCGAAACTTCAATTATGAAACGCGAGCGCCCTGCCATCACAGAGCCCAACCGCACACCCAACAAAGCAAACTCTTCCAAAAACGCAAGCAAACTACCAGAGCCGAGCCTAAAGCAATGACCACTACAACCTCTGCAGATTCATTTAAACCAGAGAAGACGCTAGACATTCATCATTAAACGGTGCTTAACTGGGAAAGAAATTAATGCCATGATGCTACAGACGAGAGAGGCCGTCCTCGTCCCCAAATGCCTTACGAACTACTCTGCGGGCTATCTCATCAAAGTATGAACTGGTACTCATAATCCACCACTCTTAACAACATGCCACTCCTAGTATTAAGTGCCCATTATGGGCTCCAACTTGTCAACCAACACACAAGACTCTGCTGACGTGTATATCCAGGGTGGCCAACTATGACCACACCCTTGGGAATGAATGCTCTGTTGCCAAGGCCCATAAAAGAAGCCAAACCCCGTCCACTTCACCCACCACGTGCCCTCCGCCACTCTTGGAGGGCCGCTCTCCCTTCCACCCACCTAAGATGTTTGTTTTTAATTTGTAAGCATTTTACATTGTTTTAAGCTGTATGGCCATTGTGTGTTTTTTTCTTCTGAATTTGAAGATTGATTTTGTTTTTAGTATTTGTTGTCTCCAAGTATCTGACCCCCATTGTTTTAAAAAATAGTGTGTTGGTACCTGTCTACATCTCCCATATCAATAGTAGTTCGCATCTCCTGGTGACTATGGTAATACTAAACACTATTTTATTATTGGTGTCTAATTATACTGTAGAATATTTGTTGACCATGCAATACCAGATCCGGAGGCAAACAACAACAACAATGGCATCAACATCATAGTTAACTATTATTTTGATTAGTAGTCGTATATTTTAAATTGCCAACATTTACTCTGGGTTCTTGGCAACTACAGTGAAGGCTTGGAATCTTTTTTGAAATGTGTATACAAGTTCAGAAAATTATAATAATAATTGTTCAACAGTACATTGTATATTTTCAATTTACTCTTTCTCCTTAAGGGAGATTTCTTTGTTTTCTCCTTCAAGGGAGATTTCTTTATTCTATTTTCACATGCTGACTATTATATGCTATGATAACCACACTGGTCTTCCACATCTTCTTGCATGCTTGTTATAAAACTTGAGATTAATCAACTTCAGTACTAGTTTATTAGTAACTTCTTGTTATTAGAGGGTGTGCTAAATATTATAATTAATCTGCATGTAAAAGAGAATGGATATTAAAGAGGGAAATCAGCTATCGATAGGCTCTCAGGCATAAGAGTAGAACATGTTTTTGGAACTATTTCTTGGTGCATGGGTGTATGGAGAGTTGAGACTGTGGCTTTGTCAAATGCAGTGATCATATTATGCTTAGAAAATTTACATTTTTTTTATGTATTGCCTGGAATTGACATTTTCAAGAACATTTCTGTTTCATCACACTTCATAGGAAATAGACCATTCATATAAATTACTGTTTTTCTAGTCTCCATGCAGAAGAGGAAAGATATTGGTTGTGACCAGGTCAAGTTTTCAGAACATTATATTTCTATAGTTAAGAATCACATCTTTATTTCTTTCTTCAATGCTAGGAGTCTCTGCTATAAATTTTACAACTTTCCAGCAATTTTTAAGTTTTCATTTAGGTGCATAACACTAATGCTTGCACATTGTTGTCAATTACAGCAAAGAAGAAGTTCTGATATGACTGGTTTCACTCCATAATGCAGTGACTAGTATCGCTACCCATACAGACTGAAAACTTTATTATGATCAATATATCTTATTGAATGCAAACCCTGTTCACAAACTCCTTTTTAATTAAGGAATAGGGTGTATGCCCAAAAAAGGGGTTATAGTTTTTTACCTGTTTAATTTTGACATTTTATGTGTTAATAATCATCAATACAATTTCAGTGTGTCAGCCATGAATAGAAGAATCTTACTAATTTCTAAATTTAAGAGCATATGTAGTACATTATTTCTTCACATATAAGTTGCATACAGTTGAAGTTGAATTTGTGTGGCAAAAGATTTCATAGTGCTTTCAGCAACTCAAGTTGCATGTGCTGATTTATCCAGAGATTGCATCTGGAACTACAACTATATGCTGATTTACTCTTAATTAGAATTGATGTTCTAGCCCTTGTTTTGCATGCTTGATCATCTCAATTGCTAATTGGTATTATACATTGATTTATGATTCCTTTTGATCCTAGATAATATAGTTCAACTTATGTTTTTTTAAACTTTGTTGAGGATTTGTTCTTGGATATTTGAACTCTTGTATATGTTTGATTGTCTTAATAAATCTGAAATGTTCCATTTCCATTTTGTAGGTAAAAAACCATGTTATCCAATGTCCTGAGGAAGTTCTTTGTTACATCAACTGCAATGTGGGCATTACCTCTTGCAATTTTATATGGGTTCAATCATCATATTTTCCCAGGTTAGATATTTTTAAATTAGAATGGAGGCTTTAACATTGAACTTTAAATAACTAATAATAATATACATGCCTATGGATTTGATACAAATTTTTGCAAGTTTATTTTTTAATATCTACACAAACAGGAATATTCAACTGACAATTCATATAATGTTTATATATATGATTTTTATGGTGATTTATTGACAAGGTGAATTTTGTCTGATTAGTTACTTGTTTTTTACTCCATAAACATAAATTTTAATAGAGTTACATAAATACTTTATTCATCAGTAGAAAATTTATCCAGCTGTGTATATTGAAACTTGTACAGCCTTGTCGGAAATGATTGTCATGTTGACAGAATTTTTGTTTTTCTCTTGAATCCCCTAGTTATACCATACACTAAAGACTGGGATTTGGCAATTACTCGGCTGACCCAGTTTTTTAAAAAACTCAAGAAAAAACTCGACAAATTTATTGAACATTAAAAAATTCATTAATTTTTAAAAATATGCTTTTTGCATATTACCAACCATATTACTGATTTTCATTTCTTTTATATATAGATAAAAAATTCAAAATAAAGTTCAATATGCTTAATAAACCAAAAATGAGTTAAAGGTTTCAACTTTCAATACATATAAATTTCCGGTTTCAGTATCAACAAAAATTATAAATCATAAATTTCTTCTAAATCTAAAGCTCAGAAAAATCTGCTGCCACTGTGTGGGTGTCGTGGAAGTGGATGTTATAGCTATAGTATCCTTAACAAGAGTTGCAACAGGAGCCTCAACTGTGTATGTGGTGTAGGAGCCTTAGGAAGATTTTAATGACTGTTGGCTGTCATCAGCGAACAGTCATTAAAGTTTTAAAAATCACTGTTATGGACTGCCACTGTATATGCTGGCGAGTCATGACAGTTGTTTTAAATTTTTTTAACAATGATAACTAGAAAAAGACCTTCTAGATCACATGCTTTTGATGAATTTTTTGTTGATTTGACAAGTAATCACCTGAAGCTCTAGTTTGATTTTTCCTATGTAATTGATTTTGATGTAAATTATTGGCAGTTGTAGGAGAATAAGACAATTTTGTGTTCATGAGAGATTTTAGATGTAAAAAAATGTATTATAGCATGGGGCATTTGTATCTTCTTTTTGACAGTGTCATATAATTCAATTTTTTTGACAGTATCATATAATTGATCATGATAATATGAATTGCTGGGTTAAATTGTATCTGTAGACAACAAATGCATTATAGTTTTGTTTCTTCTAAATATATTGTGAAACAAGATACCACAGAAACAAATATAAATTCCAGACCAAGGTAATTGGATTTGTTAAACTTTTTATTTTTAATTGTTTTTAATCTTTAAATTAATTACTGTAAGTTAAAAAATCATCAGTATAAATAGTCTACATGCATGGTTGTATACAGAGTCCCTATAAACTTGATTTAAAGAAAAAAAACACACAGACCTGCTGTGCAACCTCAAATTTATGCCCTAGTTGGTAGTTGTACTTCATTGTTTGTGGTTTGCCGCTCTGCTGTCCTGTCTGAAAATAATGAGCAAAAATTTAAAAATCGAAACCCTTTTTAATTAAAACTTTCCTATGATTTTTATCATAGACACAAGACTTGCAGGGTTTAGGCAATTAATCGCCAATTTGAATGGAAAAAATTGCTGTGTTTTTTGTGAAAAACCTATCGTGAGTTTTCCCATGATTACTCACAGCCTGCAATTTTCGGCAAGTACTCGCAAGAGTACTAGCCGGGTTTTTGAACTTTGGATCCTACCTATTGAAAATTTGAAACACAAAAATATTAAAATAATAAATAGAGGGGTTTGGTGATGGTTATACTCTGCACTATCCTTGCAAGTTTGATCAAACTTAATAATATAATATTGATTCATGCTACCCATAGCTAGATGGTGAGACACACACTTCTATCTACAAATGCTCACACTTGTTGTCTTCACCATTTTTATTTGAATGTACAGGCAAGGTGATCCATAGTAAACAGATAAAATGTTACAAAATTATAAGGGGCTGAAACAACATTTGAAGTGGATGCCAGCATACTCCCTTAATAGTGTGAAAAAAGTCACCATTTCTGGTTCATTTTCAGGTGCAGTTTCATAATTATTGTGGATGCCAGCATATTCCCTTAATAGTGTGAAACGAGTCACCATTTTTTGCCCATTTTTGGGTTCAGTTTCCCAATTATTGTGAAATCTATTTCAGACAAAGAAACATCCTTAAAGGCTGTTGGAGACCATCTTCCTTACATCTACATATACATGTGGATGCAACAGGTGTTTCCAAACTGTGAGCATGAAACTTACCTGCACACATATATATGGTGAATGCCATTTGATGTTTAGTGCTGGTTAGGTGTTAGGAGTTGGCTCACCATTGATTTTCTACACACTTATTCCTGGTTTATATTCTCAGGGCATCCACCCTGTTCCTAAAAATCCTAATTTAACAAGGCAACAGCCCATAGCTATCTATGAAGGAGTAATAACTTATTCTGGAGCTTCAATCATCACTCAATAATCTGTTTAGGGAAACAATCTTGGGTAACAACCTGTTTTGAAGCAAGAACATAATTTTGGGCTACAAATCTCAATAAGCAAGCCTTGGACAACAACCATTTTTGGGATAACAAGCACAAAAATGGTGAAATATAGAATTGTCTTCTGCCATCAATCTAAGACCACATGTAGGGTTTAACTCTGCATCAAGGATAGTTGAAAGAAATTAAGAGAGATAATTTTTCACATTTTTAATTTTTAATTTGGGATTAGTATTATTGCGCCAAATAGAAAGCAAAAAGTACATACAATAATAAGAAAGCAACCGCATGATAAGCAGCTGAAAAGTACATACAAAATATTCTGAAACAAAAACTTGAGATCTGGAAATGCAAGTCTGATTTGAAGGCTGAAATATGGAAAAAACCAGTGTTGCCCAGAGATGCGTCTCCTGCCCCCTGAGACGTGTCTCGGGGACTGCTACACGTCTCCGGTACTGGAGACGTCCCTGGAAACGCCTCCAGCAGCTCGGAAACTTGATGTGCTGTCTCCCAAGTCTCCCAGCAGAAAATTTGTCATCTCCCGTGAAACTTAAAAGCATAAAATTTTTATAACGTGAAAACATAAAGTTTTGTCACTCTTTGACACAATGACATTTGTGTATTGAAACTTTAAAGTTAATGTTCATTGTTAAACTTTACTACTCTTGTTTTGAAAGTTCAATGTCATGATATATTCTATAAATTATTTATTTTATATTTATATTAAAAAAAGATGATGTCTCCAAGTACCCTTGTTTCCTATTTTCAAAAAAAGTCGTACCGTTACCGGTACCAGTCTCCCATACCAGTACCAGTACCAGTCTCCTGGCAACCTTGGAAAAAAATAATATTTTGACACAGAATTCTGATTATTGGGCTCTAATATCACCACTTCTCTGTCATGTTTTATAACAGAATCAAAAAGCTTACTTGAAATCTGAATACACTGAGTTCTTTGGAAAATCTGGTATGCAAAAATCTTGAACAGAGTTGTACTTTACAGAAGAAAGAACAATACTGGAATTGAACCAAATCTAATTTTTTTTATATCTAGAACTGGAAAATCTGCACCATGAGCTAGCTTTAGAAACGATCTACAGTAAAAAGAAAAAATAAAATAACTAAAAATAATCTAAATGAAGTTAATAAGGGCAAGGAGAAAAATAAAAGAGAAGACAAATTGAACAGCATGGGCACTGTAAACATTGACTATAACATAATCTCCACTTTTTAAAATAAACGATTAAAAGCTAAGTTGCCAAATCAGTATGGGTATGTGGGTACAGTATGCCGGTATGACAATTATTTTTGGGGGCTGGCACATTTGGGTACGTCCATACAAAAAAATATAAAAATTACAAATATATAATATATTAATTCGATATCAGTTTGTCAAAACTTGAATGTCATGATAAGTATTTTGAATTCACTGTTCATTGGATCAATATTAAAATAATACAATTAGTTAGTGTCATAGGGGTCATTGTGAAGACCATCATCAACATCATCATTGGCATTGGATGATGCAGGTAGATTAGAAGAACCACATGCAACCCTACTCCACAAAAAGTGAAGATTGTGTGGCAGCTGAAAAGTCCAAATCAGTTTGCTTTGGATCTACATCCCACAATTTGTGCCCCGTTCCTTGTAATCATTTTGTTTGTGAGTGTCATGCCCCTGAAATTGCAAGCCAATAAATAAATAAAAATAAATAACAATGTAATAAATGATACTATTATAATATAAGAATGTAAATATTAATGTTAACGACTTAATATTATTATAATTATAATAATATATGTTAACATATTAATCATAAAATAATATATATATATATATAAATAAATGAGGGATTTAAGACAGCGATCCCATGTAAGTAATAAAGAAAAGAAAAGCCTGCGATGAATGGAGTAATTACCTTTAATGGGAATAAGATTATCTTAGAAAGGCTGCAAGCAAATAAGACAAAAATAAAAAATAAACAGCGATTCCATTCATATTTAAACGAGTGCTTGAAAAGAATAAAGGCAGCAATTATATTACGTCCTATGCAGCAGTTACTTAAAAAGGAAACAAAACAATATTATGAAGTGGAACGAATGTATTAAGGAAAAGCAACGCTTCATAGATAGCAGTGACTATGATATAAAAGGCAACGATTACTAAAGTATAGTGATTTCTACATGTCCAATGTAGCGATTATCATTGAAGGCAGTAATTAAGCTTATGGCAAGCATAAAGAAATATTAACAAAAGGATGCCTCTTTAGAAAGAATATATCCATTGTGAAGTGTTGTATCTCTTCCAAAAAATATAAGGATATAAAATGAAAAAAGATAATAAGGGGAGATATAAGACAAGCAGATCGGAAGTGTATAAAGAGCAGATAAAAAAGGAAATAAAGATCATAGAATAAGGGAGAAGATTGAAAATATTATTCAAAATCTTGAGAAGAGCAGATGTAGTGTGTGTGCAAGATAAATGATTATATCACAAATATTACAGCAGATGAAGAGCAGATTATGAAGACTTGATTTGCAGATTCTATGAAAGAATTGTGGAGGAAGAATGAGTAGTGAAAGGAATAAAATGTGAATAAAACATAATATGATTTGAAAGGCAGATTAAGAATAAGGAAATAAGGATCAGCAACTATAAGAGGGTATATATATATGTATATGTATACATAAAATATATATCTGTATATATATGTCTATTCATACAAAGGACCTAAAGCTGAGATTTATCTTGTTTAAAGTATTTAAGTGATTAGTTACAGCCCCAACTACATTAAGCTTGTGATTCTAGGACAAGATTTAGGGTTATCCCAAAAGGGGACATTACAGTGAGTAAGAAGATGCAAGTTGGAGTGCACATAAATTAGCTCTTTTGCCCTACTTGCTGCCAATTGGTTGCGTTTTATTGAGTGAATGAAGGAGTATGTACTCCAATTCCACTTAGATGAAGAGGAACTAGCGACCTATTGAAGCAAAGTGAGAGAGTTACAATTATAAAATTATAAATCAAACTTTAAATTTGAGCAAACAATTCAAATTTAGACAGTGCAATAAGAATTTAAAAAACTTAAAATCTAGTTTCTGATTGACCCCTCCAAAATGCCTTATGCGTTGCATCCAAACCCTACACAATGGCTCACAAAGGATTCATAACGGTGAAGGGAAGGGGATTGTGAGCTTAACTTCAAGGAAGCTTTGGGCCTTGGTGAGTAGGCTTTTGAATATGGGTGTTTGCAACCTTAGGCACAAATCTCTCCTACAGTGGCTTTCCCTCCATTCTCGGCGCTTTTGCTCAAGGCACACCCATTCCTATTTGTCGCTCAACCACTGTTTTGGAGGTCCGTTTGGACGATTTTATCTATGATCAAGAGGAATATCTACAAAATCAGGCTCTCATTTGCAGATTTACCAAAATTTGGCCAAAGTTGTGTGATCTTAACACTTGGATTTCCAATAATTGGAAAGATTTCATGGAGGTTGAGATTTGCATTTACCCTTGTGCAAGGGGGTTTTTTATTCTGGAATTTGACTCTCTTGAAGACAAGGAACTGCTGTTAAAAGGTGGGCCATGGATCTTTCAAGGAGACTTCTTATTGCATGAAACCTAGATTCCCTTCATTCGATCAATGAACAAAATCCTTCTCTTCAGCCTATTTTTTGGGTTTGATTACCTTACTTCCCCCTTCAATGTTGGGAATTAGATTGTTTGCCGGCTATAGGTAATGGCTTAGGTACACAGTGCCACAGAAGAAATGATCAATTATCAAAGCTCTACTTGTGCATGTTTATGTGTTGAAATGGATTTATCTAAAGGTCTCCCTATAGAGATATCATTGAGGGTTGGTAACAGATGCTGGAAACAACTAGTAGATTACGAAAAAATTGCTTTTAGATGTAGGAAATGCTTTCCAACAAACCACTTCACCTCACAATGTAAAAAGCTGCAAGCTCACGAGCGGGGCAACCAAACCTTTAATAGTCGACCCTCCTAGTGGACTGGGGTAGAGTCCTAACACTATGTCATTCCACCCAACACTCACAAGGCCATGGCCTCTTCCCAAGCTCTTTCAACAATAGATCCAAAGCCAAGTCCACCTTCTTCACTTGGTTCGCCTTGGGCCAAGCATGCAGACAATCCAAATGTTGTTTCCCTTGAGAGTTCATCTAGTTTGGCGGAGAAATCTGTTAAGAAGGCCTTTGACTTCATGATCTCCCCTGACCCACAAGGAACTTTGGTGATAGTGGATTATGTTGATAGCGCAAATGGAGTACACAATCATGATCCAGAGTCTTCTTCTTAGACGAAACAAGAATGGACAAAAGTAAAGAGGAAGAAATCTCCTCCATTAAAACCCAAGCATCAAATGACTTTAAGATCATCAAAGAAAGGAAAAAACTTTGAAGAAGTATGTAATATTGGAGCACACCCAATTAAGGGTTGATGCAAATTTATTATTTTTGATTCAATTTATGGGAGTGGACCCCATTCCACAATTTATCTATAAATAAAGAAATTAAAAAACTTGTGATAAAATTTTGATTGCAAGACTCTAAAGTTGTGATGTATGACATTGAGGTACCACTAAGCGTGAGCATCCTTCCTATACTTGTCATGGAAAGTGGACACACTTTGACCATTGGAGGCTACAAAATCAACAAACTCATTTGTAACTAAATCCTCCATTCTAGGATCGAGGAAGAGTTTAATAAGTGCTTTCGTATACCCTTCACAAAATTTTGCATCTCTGTATGGTGGCACCCTTGACAACATAGGAAGAATCTCATCACTATAAATTTGGGCATCAATGCAAAGGCAATTAGATGTAGAGGGGTGGTTCTTTTATTCCACTGCTCAACACAAATTGTTTGTGCTTGAAGAAATTTTCGTGAGGATCTTGCTCTTTTTCATTTATGATCGACTTCATCTTCTCAATCATTGAGTTGATGCCATCGTATACCTCTCCCAAACATGTTTTATCCATGCCAATAAATTGGATCATACTCATGATAGATTTGGTGAAACTAAGAAGATATTCCATGTAGTCCCACCAAGTGTTGTTCAGGATCATCCGCTTTACATTTGTTGCCTTGTCATTGTTAGATTGCCTCTTCAAGGACCAACTTTGGCTGATAGCCATGCTAGAAAGTGGCTCCCACACCTTCACAAGCCATCTCAAGATGATTGTGTTGGATGTGAATTGGGTCTCAATAACTTATTCAAGAATTAAAAATTAAGAAAGAAATAAAGCATACATATATTTTTAAAAATAAATTAGCAACTACTAAAGTGAAGTGTAAAATACTAAAATTTAAAAATTGTAGTGTTTCAATTACCTTTAGCAACTCCAATTGTGAAAATGATCTTAAAATAGTTTGCGACATGTGGTGGTCTGTGATGAACATTTAGATCTCTTTAGCTTCAACATATACTTTTTTAATCCAATTTATTTTTGCCCAACTTTTGTAGTATGAGGTGTTAGTGTTTGGTAGCTTCGGGAGCTATTCTTCCTTTGTCTAAGGCAGGTCGGCCTTCTCGTAACAAACAATATTTTATATTCTTTATTTCCTAAGGGGTCCGACCTAGTGGAAAGGTCACCTATCATTGTATATAAGCAAGGAGAAGACTTGTCATTTTATAATCAATTCACATTTTTCTACAGAGCAAAAGTTCGCCCTTCAGTAGCAGATTATCATCTTGTAGAAGCAGATCGACTTCAAGGAGAAACATATTTATCTTTGCATCAAAGGATAGGTGCTATTATTCATTGTATTAATTCGCCCTTGAGAAGGGTCTGATTGTAAAGCAGATTTCTGCTCTTATTCATCCTATATATAAGAGATATATATTTTGCTGGGTTTTTTCTCCCTCAAGAAGGAGGGTTTTCCCAGGGCATCTTGCTGTGTTCATTGTTCTTGTGTTGTTATTCTGCTTATTTCATTTTTGATCCTAAAACTAACATGGTATCAAAGCGGGTTTAAGCAAAGATCTGATCAGGAATTGTTTAAGCAGTCCGAGGGTAGAAAAACAGAAAAAATCTGAAACAAATCATGCTATGTATGGATGAGTGCTGCCTATAGGGCCTCTTGGTCTTCATGCCATTCTAGCAGTGTTGAATAAGTCAAAGTAATTGAATATTCACAAACATCATATTTCAGCATCTTATCACAGATTGGAACACTTATATCCAGGCATGACAGTTGTTGATCACAAACGGGTTATGCCGATACATTGTTATGGGTTTGATTGGCTATTGAAGAGACATATGGGAAATCTCTGGCAACTCGTGTATGCCGTTGAAGATTGTTGGAGTGCATCGATAAATTTGAACGGTCAAAGACCATATTCAAATTTACCCAGCTTCCACTACAAATCCTAGTGTTGATGTATTACTGGGTTATTGTTAATACTGGGCCGTGGGCCTGTGATCAAACCATGAACTTGTAGTAGGAAGGTTGTGGGACTAATTTGAGCTCAAGAGCAGCGAATTATATTGAGTGCAGTGATTAGCATTTATTAGAATCAGTAAAGAGATAAGTATTTTATGCTTGTACCTTGAATAAATTTTATATTGGTTTGGATATCTCTTTGGGGTAGTTTGATTCAATGAACTATTAGTAATCTCTCTAAAGTGCTTCCAGAATGGATCGAGGAGCAAAGGATGATGAGAGATTGCATTCAAGGGAGGAAGAGCTTGATGCATCCTATGAGGAAGTCATGCAGGCTAAATAAATGATATCAATGGAGACACAACTTGCTGCCATGGGACTGAGCTGGTGACACATAATTGGAGACATCTCTCGAAGAGGAAGAACCTATCCAGATTGTCAATGCGATCAGTTTCTTCGAAGAGGAGGAATTAACATTCAGAGGGAGTTTGACAAACCATCAGAGGCAACCTTGGACGAGGAGGTCAGGAGGTTGATGCAAGAACTTGGAGCTTTAGAGGGAGTCACATCATCATGAAGATTTGTTGTAGTGTATATTTCTCTGAGACTGAGAAATATGAGGTGAAAGCCCTTGTAGTGTATATTTCTCTGTGACAGAGAAGTATGAGGTGAAAGCCCTTGTAGTGTATATTTCTCTGTGATGGAGAAGTATGAGGTGAAAACCCTTGTAGTGTATATTTTTTTTGTGACGGAGAAGTATGAGGTGAAAGCTCTTGTAGTGTACATTTCTTTGAGACGGAGAAATATGAGGTGAAAGCCCTTATAGTGTATATTTCTCTAAGACGAAGAAATATGAGGTGAAAGCCCTTGTAGTGTATATTTCTCTGAGATAGAGAAATATGAGGTGCGAGCCCTTGTTCATCTCTATGATTGAGATGAGACATCATGTTGAGAGACTCCATGATGACATCACGTTGAGAGACTCCGTGATGAATCCTTTGTACTTGTGTTTTTCCACACATGGGAGTAGCCATGATGGACGTCATGTTGAGAGACTCCATCACAACATCACGTTGAGAGACTCCGTGATGGGCACTTGTACATGTGTTTCTTTCCACACATGGGAGTAACTATGGTGGATGTCATGTTGAGAGACTCCATGATGACATCACGTTGAGAGACTCTATGATGAACCTTTGTGCTTTGCACAAATGGGTGTAGCCATTGTGGGCGTCATGTTGAGAGACTCCATGACGTAGATATCTGGAAAATATCTCCTTAGCTAAGAGGGAGTGTTAGTGTTTGGTAGCTTTGGCAACTATTCTTCCTTTGTCTAAGGCAGGTCGGCCTTCTTGTAACAAACAATATTTTATATTCTTTATTTCCTAAGGGGGCCGACTTAGTGGAAAGGTCACCTATCATTGTATATAAGCAAGGAGAAGACTTGTCATTTTATAATCAATTCACATTTTTCTATAGAGCAGAAGTTCGCCCTTCAGCAGCAGATTATCATCTTGTAGAAGCAGATCGACTTCAAGGAGAAACATATTTATCTTTGCATCAAAGGATAGGTGCTATTATTCATTGTATTAATTTGCCCTTGAGAAGGGTCTAATTGTAAAGCAGATTTCTGCTCTTATTCATCCTATATATAAGAGATATATTTTGCTAGGTTTTTTCTCCCTCGAGAAGGAGGGTTTTACTAGGGTATCTTGCTGTGTTCATTGTTCTTGTGTTGTTTTTCTGCTTATTTCATTTCTGATCCTAAAACTAACATGAGGTTAAGTGAGTGGACAACACAAGGTGTCCAAAATCTATGTGAAAATCATGTCTCAACCAACATATCGGCCGCTCTAAGATTCTTTGCGTTTGTTTGTTATGACTTGGACAACATTCTGAGGACCCACACTTGAATGCATTGCATAAGGATGTCAACATTAAATTGTGCATGCTTCACCTGCCCCTCACAGTCGATGGCTTTCAAAAACATTGCCCCTGTACATTGATTAATGATCGATTTTTCGCATCCTTCCATCCATTAGAAACAATGGACACCCTTGTTTGTTTCCATGAATTCCTAATAGGAGACAATGAAGTGTATATTTTTTACCTTCTTTGCAACTAAGGTATTGCACTCCTCTTAACCTGGGCCTCATTTACTTTTCTCAACATGTCTTGCCAATATGGGGATCACACAACATTGAAGGAAAAACTGTTTGCATAGAGACATCTTGCAATAGCTTGATGTGCAATCTCTCTAGCATCATTTTGAAATGCCCTCTCTAAAGGCTGTAATGTCCCGTATCAAAATAAGCCAATTCACTTTTTGAGAAGTCTGCTCAGCAACCCGAAACATGGCATGTTCAGATTTATAAGACATTTGCCCAAGACAAGAAGGTAATTCGCTAATGCGTAAACTAGTCACAAGGAAGGTAATTAAAGGAGATTAAAAAAAATGGCTCCTAAAATAAGATATCTGCGATTGGGTTTAAATAATGATTAAATTAAAACTAAAATTATAGTTTATCAAAAGTCCAAGGGTGTATGAAGGGTTGTGTCTCATGAAGCAATAAGATATATAAGGGAGATCATTTAATGAGAAGAAGAGATCAATCCATTGAACAGGAATATTATGACTTATTGCAAGTGAATATTACAGCCAAAAAGGACAAAATCCCTCCAAGGAAAATTGAGAGACTTAAGGACGAAAATCCTTAACTTCTCCTATCAAGTAATTAGACAAAAACCCATAACTTGACTAGATATTAGGGACAATCATTCAAGGAGAATACTGCAAATTGGAAGGAGAATTATAGCAGAAAATTAAGATAAATTCTATTTTCAGAATTATGTCATAAGTTAAAAATCTGAATATTATAATAAAATTCATAATTTTAGATAAAGTCATGTTTATAAATATAATGCATCTATCATTTTGAGTTAGAATTATTGTTTAAAGGTAAAAATAAGAAATGTTCTAGAAAGGGACATTACAATGGCACCCTTGTTCTCTTCAATCCTACCCATAAAAGGGTAGCTCTCGGCTACAATATTAGGAAAGACACTATTAGATGGAGAAGCAGGGGGCCTCTGTGATCCCTTACTCTCCTCAAAGGATGTTTTGTGCTA
Source organism: Sequoia sempervirens (assembly GCA_007258455.2). Classification (NCBI taxonomy): domain Eukaryota; kingdom Viridiplantae; phylum Streptophyta; class Pinopsida; order Cupressales; family Cupressaceae; genus Sequoia; species Sequoia sempervirens. Next base: position 13,540 of record VDFB02161262.1, on the reverse strand, counting down.
CAGGCAACTCTTGCATCTGCTTCCTCCTACTCATTGATATATTCTGCTATTTGATGAGATGGCAAAACTTTAACATCCTTTCCTAGACATGCTTTAATTCCCATATTCGGAATGGCACAAAAATGTGCTTTCACTCGATTGTATGTGTTAGTTCATTGCACATTACAATCATTACATTTCCAAACAAATCTCCCACCACCTCGAACTTCATGTATCATTTATACATGCCTCCACATAGGCGAACTTGGGTCAGTTCTGAAGGTGGGTTGGCAATGGAGCTAGTATTGGCTGCCATTGTACCAATGTACTCTCTGTAATAAGAAATAAAAAAAAATGAACAACAAACAATGAATGTCAAATTTTTAAATTTGTATATATTTCAAAAATAAAAAAAACAATTAATTTATCTGTACCATGTCAAATTTAAAATTAAATTAATAAAATTTAAAATTTAACCGTAAATCTTTAAACTTGTATATATTAAATTAATTTACCCGCCTGTAAACCTTCTAACAATATATAAATTCAAATTAAAAAACAAGTATTTACTAAATCTTTGAAACTAAATTTGTATATCTTATAAAAAAATTAGTTTACCCACCCATCTGTGTTGAATCAAACAATATATAAATTTGAATTAAAAATTTAGTGTATAATTTATGCGTTGGTCTGAGAAAGTTTCAAATATTCAACATCCATAATTTTTTCTATCAAATTTTAAGATAATGTTAATTGTTTAAACTTTAGGTTAAATAGAAGAATAAGATGAAGGTAAGTTTGGTAGGAAATCAAAAATAAGTTATAACCTGTGTCACAAGGTTCGTCGAATTTTCAGCTTCAAGTTCGAAATTCGGCGAACTTATAAAAAATATATGAAATTCATTAAAATTCGCTTGCAATTTTGTACGGAAAAGGTGGCTGCAATTTTATTAAAATATAATTTCGTGAAGCGTTTTTGTTAGGGGATTTTATGGTTCTTGGTTGTAAATTAATGGCCCGATATCATGAAACACAGTAGTAGTTTGTTCAAGACGGATTTTCTCTTGCTAGCTGCTAGGGCATAAATTTCTTTCGCAGCCGATATTTTTACCCGTGACATATTTAGAATATTTAAATTTATTATAATTTTAATTTACTTATTAATCATAAATTTTTTAAATAAATGCAACTTAGTATTTTTATTTTATTTTTTGTTAATAAATATTTTAACAGTAAAATTTTACTATTTAAATTAACTTTAGTGTTTTTTATTTTTTATTTTATAGTTAAAGTAAAATATTAATATGTTTTTATTTTATTTTATAGTTAGAATAAAATATTAATATGTTTTTATTTTTTGTTTACTATTATTGCTTTTTATCATGGCTTTTTATTATTCACAATTATTGCTTTGTGGGTGTCATTAGAATTTTATTATAAAATAATTATTATTTATATACTAATATTATTTAAATTAAATTTTTAAATATATTATATTATAATAATATAATTTTGTTTAGATTTACTAATGTATTCAAAGTAATATAATATAATTTTATTTTATCGACTTATTATTTACATTTAAAAAAAAATCAAATTTATATAAGGTGAATTTAATCCGAATTTTTTCCTTGTCGAACTTCATCCGGATTTCAATGTTGCCGCACTCAAATTCGAATTCGAACCTTGTGACTTAGGTTATAACCATTATAGATTTATCAATAAAAAATGTAATTTAAGAATTTAAAAATTTACTCTAAGCACTATTTGTGAGGGTCTACCTGTGATATTTTTTGTTGAGATGTGGGCAAGGGCAAGGTTTTTTGAGGTGCACGGTCTTGGAAGAGCACTTAACAAATCTAGTCACAAAATCAACAAATGTCAAGGAGGAGAGAAATCGTTGCATCTTTTTTTTTTTCCACCATTTGCAGCACAAAACAGCAAAAAAGTGTGTCATGTTTTTTAATGTCGCAAAGATTTTTTAAGCTAAGAAGTTGAAAAAGATATCACGAAAATTTTGTTGGGTTTCGTGAAAAAATGCCATGTCAGTGCCAAAAACTGATTGAAATCTTGTCACGGATTAAAAAACGTTTCAAAGTGCAATGATCTGAAACCTAGATGATTCTGCAAGGTTTTTTAGACACACCTGATTTTGGGATGTCTTGTACCCTGAATTGTTGGTGGAAATGTGTGATTTGGTAACTTAGGTTCTCACCTTTAATAGAATTAGACTCTGTTACCATGTTTTGGAAGAACCATGGTTGAACCCAATTCAAACTAGGTATAGATCATGGTCCAGGTTTAGCTTGTTTTCTGCCACAGTCTTGCTCTAAGCCTTTGAATTCAGCCAGGTACATTCAAAATTTCAAATGTACCTGGGCTGAATCCACAGGCTTGGGGTAGGACTCTAGCCGAACTAAGATAGAATTTGCCTAGATCCAAAAAACAAGAAGTTTTTTTCCTTGATAGGTAAATTGAGGGTTCTATAGGAGTTCTCACCCTTTGAAGTCATGCATGCAAATACATAAGGAGCTGGAAAAATGGGAGACTAAATAAGTTGGGAATACATGGCAGAAACTTATTTATCTTTTCCACCTAGCCAACAGGTTAGGCTCTAGGCACAACCTTGGATACATACAAAAAAGGGGGCTTCATAGAAGGTAGGCGAACAGAACCTGGCAAAACTAGCCCACACCAAAACCATCAACAACTTGGGAATAAGCCAAATCAACTGGTAGAGGGGCTTGGATCTACTGTTGTGTCATCCTTGGCAGCCACTTGAACATCTGACTCTTGGAAAGACTTCCTTTTTTGCCAAGAAACACTACCTTTTGAAATTGAAGGCAAGGCAAACAAATTCAAAATCTCTAGGTGTCCATCTCATAAAATGACTTGAAGGCCATCCATATACAATGCTAAACCCTGGTAGTAAGTGGCCAGTTCAAAAGTGCTTTCTTGACTCAACTCCACCACCTCCTCATCCTTTGCGCTAACTGGAACAATATCAACTTCAAACATCCCCTCCTTAGAACTCTTACAGAGAAGAATATTATCCTACTTAGGTAGAATGCAGCTTATTCTTCACTCCTTTGTATTTGAGTCTGGGGTTCTGGCTTTCAGGTTGTTGATAAAATCTCTCCATTATAGAAACTCTAGTTTGTAGGATCCCTGAATTGTTATGACCATCTGCCCCCAAGATTTCCTTGACAAATTTCAATGTAGCTACATCAGGGATTACAAATGTTCTATGTAGATGATGGTCCAAAATGAACCCACCATAGGGTGAATCATAGGAGTGGCCACATTGCGTAAAAAAAAAACTAGAAGTTTGCTACTAAAAAGCCTTCCTACAAAAACAAACATCTGCAAGAGGGCGATGTGCAGTAAGTGTTGTCTCAAACAACAATTCCCATGCAACAAAGTGTGTCAGTCCCTGAATGCACGAGTCAAACACCAAGGATCAATAATTGTAACATGCGGGTAGCTCTCCCTTAATTGCCATGTGGTGAAGTAAGCAATCATGCCCATCCATAACCACTAAATTCAATAATCATTCGAACCTTAGGAGGGGGCAAGCTGAAATTTGGAGTACCCACTTCAATGCAAGGGAGAATGCCTATGTGGAGCAACATTGACAGATTCTCCCAATCCTCAGGGAGATCGCTGATTTTAGCTATGAAAGGAAATTGAGTGATCCCAACAAATTAGCCAGATAATCTGCCAACTGGTTGCATTCTCTGTATGGCTATAAATTGTAATTATGAAAAAAATGATTTCCTCAAGATTCTGCACCACAAGTCTAGCTTCCGCAAGAATAATATTGAGATTCCATTCTTTGAAAGAGCTCTTAGCCATATCAGCAATAACATGGGATTTCCTTCAACAATAAGCTTTGTGCAACCCAAAGAAGAGGCCATCTTGAGGCTCTCTAACTCTTCTACCTCATTATTTGATCTAGAACCCCAAAAGAAAGAACCACCCCATACGAAGAAATCCAAAGGGAAATGCACCATTGTCCTTGCACTGGTGATGCTTGGATTGCCTCTAGCAGCTTCTTTAAAATTTAATTCAAAGCAACCATGAGGGGGCAGATTCCAAGGAGCAGCTAAACACTTAACCTATGTAACCCAGGGACGTGTCCCTTTCCCCTTTTCAGGTGTCCCTGTATTGGGAACATTCTGGGAATGTGGGGACACTTCAGAAACATCCCTGGGCCATTCCCTAAACCCCTTTGTTGACAAAAAATCTTTCCAAAACATTTGGGAAATGTTGGGGATGGCCAGCTGTCCTTGGGACGGGTGGGGATGTCAAAGATGTCTCTCGACTGCACCCCAGGATGATTGCCTATACTCGCCTGGAAAAGTCTGGAAAATAATTACTCACAAGTCTGCCTTTCCGCATCTTCTATTACCTTTCTGTATGTCCTGCCCCCTTTCCCTGTGTTCTGTTTGTGTTCGTTCACTGGTGGTACTAAAAAAATTCAAGAGGATTGAAAGCTTATTTGTTTGCTGGTGGTTTGTAGGCATCAGGAGCAATGGTGTAGTGTAGGTTTGCTTTTCATTACTTTTTGTTTTTTTTCCTACAAATTTTTGTTTTGTTTTTTTTAACAGTTTTAAACTTTTACCTAATCAATTTATCATACGGTAAGCCTACGCTTTTCTATGATTGTGATATCTGATTTTTTTTGATATGGTAAACCTACGATACCATAATGTTTTGTCAACAATTTTCTATGATTCACATTAAGATTATATTTTATAATGTAATGTTCATAATTTCAAAAATTATATTAATATTTCTAAATTATAACTTGATTAATATTTTTTTATTAATATAATTTTATATGTAATTTTTTTTTCCTACTATACTTGGTTTTAAGGCATGTATGAGCCGTAGAAAGAGGTGACCATGGGTTTCACCCTATGTTGCAGGGTTCGTCCCTGCAGGCCCTGAACCTGGTTCAAGTTCGTCTGCGGGTACGTGCTGGGTGCGCACCCTGTGTGCACCCAACACGAACTCGGGCTAAATTGGCATGAACCCGGGCGAACCCACGGGCCAGGTCATAAAAAGTGGGCCCAAACTTAATTAAAAAACATTTTAATTTTTTTTTTTTCCTTCTAACCCTAAAATGGCCCAATATGAGGCCTTCAAACATACATTCATTTCATTTTTACCTCTCATTTTGGTGCATCTAGTGCAATTGGAACCGCTTTGGGTTCAAATGATGATGATCTTGAAGATGAAGCCGCTGAAAATCCAAGTCACGATGATTTTTTTGATAATCCTTTTGATGATTGAACAATGAACATTGAATCATGATTCATGAACTACATTTTGTAATTCAGTAATTGTGATGATTTCCATTGGAATCATGAACATAGATGTATATGATATCATTGATATGGCTTATTTTAATATTTTTCAACTATCAATTGGCATTTAATATTTATCTTTGGCATTTGGCATTGATCAATGATCAAGTATCATACTATGAAATGATTTAGTTTTACAATTCTGTATATGTCTCTTATATTTTTGTATATATAGTACACACACACACACACACACACACACATATATATATATATAATGATTTAGTTTTACAATTCTTTATATTTCTCTTATTTTTTTGTATATATATATATAGACACACACACACACACATCCACCCAAACCCCTAAAAATTCACGTGAGGTAGTTAGACATTTTAAATGTCTACAGTGATCTACCTCCTCTATTTAATGTAATCATCTCCTTTGTTAATTCAAGCAATTTTTAGCCCAAAATTGTTTCATGGTATCAGAGCCATGGGGTTCTACAAGATCTGGCGAATTTTTTAATAAACAAAAATTCGTAGCCTCTTCTTGTCTGGAATTTTTTCCAGAAATTTGTAGAAATTTTCATGTGGCTTGTTTGAAAAAAAATTTGAGTTTTTTGTTGGAGATTTTCATGGGTTTCTTCTCACAGAAAATCGAAACCCTTGTTTGCAGATTCGTGGGCCTTTTGGAAAAAATTTTGTGGGTTTTTAAGCTATTATTCAAAATCCTTTTACACGTGTTTTGTCTGTGCGCGATTTTCTACCTTGGCCACGAGTTCTTCTCTTGTGTTTTGGATGCCGCTTTTGTCCATTCTTGGCCACATTTATGTGTTTTTTGCTCGCGTTTTTTATAGTAACGGCCGCGTGCGTCGTCTCTACTCAAATCGCGTTTTTCAGATCTGCTCAAATTTGCGCGATCTCTGCTGGGCGCGATTTAGACGCGTCCTCCTGCCTTTATTCGCCCACGTTTTGACAGATTTTCGTCTTTTGAAGCAGTGATTTGAAGTATTTCTTATGGACACGTTTTTACTTGTTCTTGGACATGATTTCCTAAGATCTCTGGCCCGCGTTTTTCAGATCTGCTCAAATTCGTGTGATCTCTGCTGGGCGCGATTTAGACGCGTCCTCCTGCCTTTATTCACCCATTTTTGACAGATTTTCGTCTTTTGAAGCAGCGATTTGAAGTATTTCTTATGGACACGTTTTTACTTGTTCTTGGACGCGATTTCCTAAGATCTCTAGCCCGTGTCTTGTGAGCTTCAAAACTTGCGCGATCTTCTACAGATTTCGAGCTTTTCTCTGCAATTCTTCTAGTCTCTAATGGCAGCCAGGGTTCTGAAATTTTCGTCTAGAGTTTTGACCCTTCAGTTCAAGGTGGAATTTTTTTTCGTTTGCAGATTCCTTCTGGGTTTTTCGAGATCTCAAATGGGTGTCGTCCGATTTTTTTTGGGTGCTTCGATTTTTGTGCCTCGATTTCTGTGCAAATATGTTCTGGCGGCTAGGGTTCAAACCCTCTGTTTTTCAGCCAACAATAGATGGCTACCTGTTTTGGGCTTCTGTAATTCACAGTGTTGCGTGAGATTTCTTTGTTGGGTTTTTTAAATATTTTTTCCCTTATTAAAAAAAAAAAAATCTAGCTTAAGGGTTTATAATTTTCTCCTCAAAAATTAAGGGTTAGTTCTTGTTTACCCTAGTCAGGGTTCTGTTGTACGGGAGGGCTCTCTGGTTTCTAAAGGGTTTTACCGTTTTTCCTTAAAAAAAATAAAATGATGTTTTGTATGCTGATCCGTGTTTCGGATTCCGTGCCAGCTACTTTTTGGTTTCTATAATTCGCAAAATGCGTGAGATTCCTCGTTGGTTTTTACCGTTTTTTCCAAAAAAACGATGATTTGTAATTTGGGTTTGGCGATTTTTCCCTTAAAAATCGTGGTTTGTTGCAGTCTGTTTTAGTCGCACCTCAAGTTGCTGGGGCGAACATCTGCACAACTAGCTTCTTGCAGTCTATTCTCAGGCATTATGCTCCTCTGCAAAAGTTTCGATGGTTTGCCGATTTATCCTCAAAATCGTGGCAATTGTCCTTGGTGTGTCTCTGGTTTTAGGGAGGGACAACTCTGTTGGACGTTTTGTGATGACTTTTGGTCAGCAGTTCTGCAGATTCTGGGAGGGTTAGTGGCAAACTCATCTCAAGTGGCAGAGTTAGTGGCAGGCTCTTGTCTCCTGTTGCAGAGCTTTCTAAAGAAGGGGCAGCCTTCTCTGTTCTTTATCAAGACGGTTTTTTGTACTCTTGGTCACCAACATTCTGCAGATCCAGGGAGGGTCTCCGTAGCAGCAGAGTGTTCTGAAGAATTTGTGACCAATTGACCTGCAGATTGTTTTCTGTAGGCTAGTTTGACGATTGACCATTAAGGGAGGGTGTTAGAATATTATATTCTTCTTGTATTAATGGTCAATACTACTGTTGCTATAGTAGTTTGTAGGTGAGGTAGTTAGACATTTTAAATGTCTACAGTGATCTACCTCTTCTATTTATTGTAATCATCTCCTTTGTTAATTCAAGCAATTTCTAGCCCAAAATTGTTTCAACACCAAACTATTTCTATAAACCCAAAATAGGAGTGGGGGGGGGGCAAATTACACAGGCCCCCCCTAGCACCCTGTTGCACTTAACATGTTTTTTCATTAGCCATACCAACTGGAGGAGAGACTGATTCTTCCATAGAGTCCAAATCTTCATTGCAGTAGAACACAAGCTCATTGAAGGTAGCCTCCTTTGAAATCTTACATTAAGATCCTTTGGCAGCTCCACAACCAATTGGTGCACATGGCAAACATTCTAAGATAAACTATGGAAATGCCCAAGTTGGCAATTGAAAAAACTCTTAGTCTTGCTTGCCACACTACCAATATCATTATGGAGGAGGTACATGGCAGCCGCATTGGTGAGCATTGAAGCACAACTCAATGCCTATGCTGCATTGAAGGCATTCCTCCTCCCAACCGACTGCTTGGGATCAAGCAAGAATCACACAATTACCTCCCTAATACCCACTCTAGGAGAGCCATCAACATGTTTAGCAACCTCCCAAATTCTCATCTTCCATAGATAGAAATTAGGGTTGCATTCAAAAAGTCAGATAAATCATCCAACATGACATCCTCGTATGCTCTGGCTTTTCTGTTTCTTTGTGCCACCCCTAGGTTTCCCATTATCATCCTTCATCTTTCCCTTCCCCTTGCCTAGTTATATGGTGATCCCACTTCTCAGAATGTTCGGTCTCCCACACATAAAAAAACTATTTATCAGCTTTGTACAACATAAACAACATATATCAAAAGGCATCTCCTCAATAAATGTGGCTCATGCTTGATGCCAATCTTTAATAATGATGGGCACCACCTATACTCCCCTGTAATGTCCCCATTTTCAGAGTGACATCTTGATGACTTGATTCTAGCCCATCCAGCATTCCCGTGGGTTAGATGGCGAGATAAGGGAATGCTATTGGCCATGAGAATTATGAATTTTGGAGAAGAATTATCCTTAGCAAAAACAAAGCATCATGTTGATCATATTTTACTAATATCTCATGGTCCACTTGCAAGTCAAAGAACACAAGGAGGTCAAAGCAAGCAAGGAGGTGTACTTGCTAGTCAAAGCAAGCAAGGAGGTCTACTCCAAGTCAAAGCAAGCAAGGAGGTCTATTTGCAAGACCAAACAAACAAGGAGGACAAAGCAAACAAGGAGGTGAGTCGGCCTCATCAAATCAGATCTGCTTCTAGAAGAATTCCCCTTCCTATGGCGGTTTAGAAGACTTAAAGGAGAAGCAACCAAAATATAATATTTTAAGATCAAATCTGATATTTTCCTTGGGCAGCTCAAGGTAGCTTCCAAAACTAGAATATTATAATGCTCAAAAGGCAATCAGATCTTCCTAGGGCGGTTTGGGAAACTTTGCCATGAAGTCATGAATATTTTAATGAGGAAAAATGTGATCTTTCCTTTCAAGGGTGGTCTAGTGCCTTAGGGGAGAAGGAATGAATATTTTAATATATATATGAAGACCAAATCTGATCCTCTTGAAGGTGACTTGGGCTAGGTGCCTTAGTCTTGAAGTTAGTGAATATTTTATTGAAACAAATCCAATTCTCTCCTTAGGGTGGTTTGGCCTTGAGGCCTTATTTAAGAAGGTTTGGGAGGTTGAGAGAAGCATGTTTTTGTGTTGCTATTCTGATTGAAGAGAGTTGTCTCTTGACTGAAAGTAATTTTCAGTCCATTCAAGGTGATACTCCCTTGAATACTGTAGTATGGTGATTTCCCCATTCCACCATGTGAGATGAATTCAAGTAGAGTTCATCATAGAGCTTAAACAGATTGCTTTGGTGAAGTTTTAGTTGCAGATTGTGACTTGTTTTGTGACATTTTCATCTTTACTTGTTGGAAGGAGGTTTTCAAGAGGTTCGCGTGGCAAAGAAGGTTATTTTTGGGAATTTCCAGCTTCAAGCATAATCAGATTATTGTTACAGCAGTCTTCAAATAGATTTCATCGTCACATCTGAGGAGATTTTTGGCGTCTACAACCTCTAGTGGGCTGCTACAGTCGTTTTCTTGTCATTTCCAGCTGGGCACATCATTCTTCTTCACTCAGCTTCATCTTCCATTCATTTAGCTAGGGTTTGGACTTGTGCTTTGGCACCATTGGATGTAATTGCAGGTCTAAAACTCAAATCAGACCTAACTGACTGTACTTTCCAGCCCCTCTGTTTGTAATCAGTTTTCAAATCGAATAAAGAAGATAAGCTAACAATTGCTGGGTATGATCATCTTTGTTTGTGTTCATCTTTGTTTATTTCCTAAAATATATGTTCAAGTTCCTTTCTTGCTGTTTATGGTTAGAACCCTTTTAATCTACATGTTATAGTAAATCTTTGTTGAAACATAAGTTGAAGGCAAGTCAGAAATTTTCAGACCAACAAAAGGGAAAAATTTCAGTTTGAACCTGTAAATCAGACCAGCAAAAGGGAAAAAGTTCAGTTAGAACTTGTAAGGGTTCTTACATCCCCACTATGAACCACCAACACGCTATTGTTTGATGCACAACATCTACCCCTCACAAACCATTCGGCTAATGATGATCTACTTCGTCATCCCTTATCAAGCAAATTTTATATATAATTTTATTATTAAATATAACTTGATTAATATTTATAACTTTATTAATATTAACTTTATTATGATATATCAATATGATTAATATTTATAAATTTATAATGAATCTGGTGAATGCCTTATGAATATTTGAAATTTTCTATATTTTAAAATTTCCCTTATTTGTTAGATTGCTGTCCCGTGTCATACCCTTAAACTGGGCCTGCCCTCCCATTTCTTGCCATCCCTGTAGGAAACTTGGTGGAACATAGCTTAGAATGCTTGTTGATTACTCCATTGGCAGGGAAAAAGTCTCTTTTTGATGGAAAGAAAAAAACACTGATGGAAAGAAAAAAGCACTCCTAACCTTAACTAAACTTTCTGTAGTCTTGATTGAGGAATAAGGACTTGCATAATGCAACTGATGGAAGTTGCATGGGTGCTCCTTGTGATTCTGAGGAACCAGCTCATGATGTTAATGCTCTCAATAAAGATCAATATGATGATTTCTATGGATTTTCCATGTGCATTTGCACTAATATAAAGCTAAACCATTTTGATTTATCTTTAACATCTGACAGACTGACATTGAATTATCAATTATCAGCTGTGTTCTGTATTTAGTTTTGTACATTTTGTTCAAATTATGGTTAATTTTACATATTTTTAATAGTTAATATATTTATTGTACGGCCGAACCCAGCTGTTCTGATTCTGGTAAAAAAAAGAGTAACTATTGAACCTGAACCCGAACTGACAATATAGGAATTAGATATGTGGCCAATGAGAAGGCTCAACTCTTCTCAACGTTTAAGTAAATATTTAATGTTGTTGACTTTTAATGTTCCCTTCAACTAAATAGGGCCTATAGAAATGTTTTTATTTGTTTAGAAGATTAATTACATAAGAGTTTAATTTAAAAATAAATTTGTCAAATTTCAATTGTTTCTATTGATTCAAAACTTTAGATTCTTAGAATTGTATTGATTCAGGACTTTGTGAATTACAATTCTATTCATATATGCCTTTGCAGTTAAGTCTGGTTATTATTTCACAGTATAAATGTTGTGAGTCTTTGCAAGATTGACTAGGTTGTGAGCCTTGCAAGCAATTTTGAGTTTTGCTGCCTTCTAGCCTTTTCTGTATTCATTCTTTCAAGCTTTTTCCAGTTCTCTAGTAGAAAACATTCTCAAGGTTTCTTTGCTCACTCTAGAAGCGATGTATCACTACAACTTTGTTAGATGCTTGGCCTCCACACGTTTACAGTAATGTTTTGCTTGCCACTAAATCATAAATGATCAACACAAATGAATAGATCAATCTAGAATATATCGGCAGACTAGATGTTAAATAAAATTATAGTTAGCTATATGTGTTTTCAAACAACTTTTAGATGAACAACGAGGAGTCAGCTATATGTGTTGCCAGTTAGGATTTGGGATTCAGCTTTGCTGATTTTTTTCCTGGGTTTGGCATGTCTGGTTGTACACACACATTAAAATAACCATAATTTGCAAAATGTACAAAGTTGGATATAGATTTGAGAACACAACTGACAATTGATATTGTGATGGCACTTGTCAAATCATAAATATTAAAGATAATGAAAAAATGGTTTATATCATAATAGCATTAATTGGAATTGGAATTGACTGAACAAAGTGAAAGTATAAATGGACTTAAAATTAATGGAGTTTTATTTGGAAAAATCTCAAGGAAAAAATGCTGCTTTTCTATCTGTTGCAGGCCAAAACAATTTTTATATTTTACTTTTTAACACGAGAGCAGTGGTTGCCCCCAGCAGAGTCAAGGGGCAACAGAGACCTTCATGGCATGTGCCATTTTTTCATAATTTAACTATTTTTATCCAAGCTCTAAACTCTGCAAAAAATGCAGTTTTATGGTTAGTAAGGTTTTGTTTTAAATTTAAAAAAAACTGTTTTAACTTTTTTAATGTTCCTGTGGGTTCTCCCTAGGTTTGCTTAGGAAGTGGCCCCAAGGCTGGCCATTCAGCCTGGGTATGTCTAAATGGCAAGGTTCTGGGCTGTACCATATCCGGACTCAAGTTGGATCTGGACTGGGATCAGAATCCAGCTCACATTGGTCCAGGTTTGGCAGGGATTCCTGGCGAACATGGAACGTACTTGGGCTGAATGGCCTGCCTTAGGAATGAATTGTGTCTGGACTAATCTGGATCTAGACTGAGATCATAACCTGACCTAGATTGATCCAGTCTTGGCAGGTGTTCCTGGATAACCCAGTATCTTAGAGAAATAGCACAGACAAATAAAATACAATATATATTTTATATTATCACCTATAATGATGTGAAAGAAAATGTGATTTGAGCTTCTGATTAGCATCTTGTTATTTCACAAGGCATCCAATTTAACCCTTTGCAGATGTACAATTATAAGAACCTTCCAAATTATGGTACACACTTGCTTCCTGTGGTCCAATGCACAAATTCAATTCTGTGCATGACTACATTTTACCATGTTTTTATATTCATTAAATAGTTTCCATATTACGTTTCTTCTACCACCATGGAGATACAAGAAATAAGTTAGCCAATCTCTGTATTTGAGTCCCAGTTTGTTTTAGTAGAACATAAAAAATATATTAAATTTCAGATTTTTTTTTCCAATTTGTGGAGTTATGCTGAGTTTTTATCAAGTGTTTAGTGGAGTCTGAGTGACAGTTTAAAATGGGCCCAGCAAGCTGATTCTATCTTGAGTCTAATCTAGAATTAAGGAAATCAAACCTGCTGGATGTCCATTTGAGCTACAAATTGAGGGCCTGAAACCATATTCTAGAGATTGGTGATTGGTTGAGGGGAAGCTCTTCAATTGCTATGAACCAAAAGAGCTTTATGACAGAATAAGACATGGATCTTATATCTAACTATGGTTGAACAAAAATTGGGGAATAGGACCCAAAGGGATGGTAGATTCATTGGATCTGTTGAGGGAGAGCCCTTCCATACAGGAATCAGGGGTCACTATGGCTGACATTTGTGTCTGTTCTAGCTGTCAGTCTTACTGTCAGGCAGGCTTATATCATTACACTTGTGAGTTGGCTGATGTTAGCTTGAGATC
>VDFB02161259.1:0-23059 GCA_007258455.2 Sequoia sempervirens | reverse complement strand
CTATCAATGTTTTGCACCTGAAGAAGTTCTATCATTGATGCCCGTTCTGTCTGGGGGCATCCTTTGTATATAATTATGACCCTGAAAAAAGTTCCAAAAAATTGATATATGGTACTGAAAAAATTACAAAAAAAATAAATTCATATATTGTCAAAAAATCCAAAAAAATTCAAATATGATGCTGAAAAAAATACAAAAAAAAAATGAAAAATACAAAAAAAAGGAAAAAGAGAGAAAATGCCTTGGTGAAAACTTGGAAACAGGTGCCTTGGTAGCAAAAATACAAAAAAATTATATATAAAAAGTCCTAAAAAAAAAAATAATTCTTCCAAGTGGTGAAAACCTGGAAACAGGCGCTACTTGAGGCCTTTGCATCCCTATTTCTTAGCATGCATCCTCGACACTTAGCCTTTCTCCATCATGCCTTGTCCTTATTTGCCTTGGTGTGGAATTGGTCTTTGTCTTTGTCTAAGGGCATCACTGTGTTTGCTTTGGTCTCTTGGATATGCTTGTCTTTAGGACACCTCGCAAACGGTGTTTTTCAACACTAACCCAACTGTGTTTTTCAACACAACACCTGACATCGTGTGTTTTCAACACTTATTAGTTTGGTCTTATCCAGTTCGGTCATGTGATCTTACTTACTTGCAAGCATTTGATCCTTATCCTCGGAACTTAGTATTAGTTTACACACTTAAATTTTTTTTAATTGCAACACTTAATGCTTGAGATATGCCATGATCTTTTCTTTGTGTGCTGACTGATATTGATTTTTGTTGAGTGTCCTTGTCTAATAAGTCTCTCTGTGATGCATAGCTAGAGGACTTGGGGCATGGGGCATGTTTTTATTTGCTTTCTGTTTATGGGTGTTGTCTTGAACCTCTTCAGTGTCTTTTGTTGTCTACTTGACACACTTAAGAGATTTATGGCATCATCCTTGAATTTTTTGCACAACAATTCTCTTGGTAATCCTGGCGTTTATGTCTTGATGCGAGCATGGTTTTGCTACATTAAATTGGGTAAGCTAACATTGTAGTCATCTTGACCTTCATGTCTTTGATGCTCATGTTAGAATCTTTCCACATTCCACGCTGATATAAATCACATTCATATCTTCATAGTTGCGTTTGTGACTAGTGATGATTATGTGATTGTCCGATATCCGGTAATAATGGCCCAATGATGAAGATAAGTTCTCTTACATTCTCTAATGAATGATGAACACACAAAAACCTATGTTACCCTATTACAAGTACACCTATCAAGAACATGATTCATGGAGATTAGTTTTCATTGTTGCATTGCAAGAACAAGATTCATAGAGATTGGCATTCTTGCTTCTCCTCTTTGAATCTCTCATTCCGAGATTGTATTTGCAGGGGTAACAGGGTTAATCTGAGGGCCACAATATCAATCCCTGCTCTTCTCGGATAGAGAGCTGTGAATTGATTTGCAAGGACTCATTATTGAGTATCCTTGCATGCAAGGATTCATAGAAGTATAACATATTTTCAGTTATACATTTTGTATGCAACCTAAAATGGTCACCTAGACTTTGGGCCCCATTTATTTAATTTGTCAACATCAACTTTCTGAATCAATGATTGTCGCATTTTCAAATCAAATTTTTTAATCAATTCATAGCTATTTCAAATGTTTCCGAATTTTCCCTAAGGTTTGAATGCTTCATTAATTTTATTGTCAAAGAAATAAATCCTTTTTAATAAAATAAAATAATGTTATTTAATTGAAGTTAATATTACTTAAATAAAGAGTGCTATTTAATTAAATCTATTTTTAATTAAATTATTTTATTTTATTTTATTAATATTCATTTCTAGAATACATAATCTTATTTTATTTTATTAAAGAGATATTATCATCTTAAATTAAATAAAATAAATGAAATATCCTCTCAAAAATATCCTTTGATAAAAAAGGGAAACAAATCAGTTAAAAGGGAAATAAACTAAAAAAAGAATTCCAATCAAGATTTGTTTCTATTTTTCTATTTATCTCACATTGCTTCTGAATTTGCCTTCAATTCCTTTTTTGCCTATAAAATGAGCCCTCTCATTCTCATTTAAAGAGAATCACAAATTTTTACATCAGACTTATGCTACAAATTTTCTTGAATTTTATCATTTGAGATTACACATTAGTTTGATTTTATAAGCATCTTAGTTTTAGAGCATATAGTTTAATATTACATTTTAGCTTAATCTTCATACTAGATTAATTTGCAAAGTAATTCATTTATGGCATTGCATGGAGATCAATTTTTATTTCAATAAATTAGTTTTGTTTATTGCATTTTACAGTCATTTAGATTAGTTTTCATCGTTGCATTGCAAGAATAGGATTCATGGAGATTGACATTCTTGCTTCTCTTTGAATCTCTCGTTCCGGGACTGTATTTGCAGAGGTAACTGGGTCAATCTGAGGGCCACAATATCAATCCCTGCTCTTCTCGGATAGAGAGTTGTGAATTGATTTGCAAAGACTCATTATTGAGTATCATTGCATGCAAGGATTCACAGAAGTATAACATATTTTCAGTTATACATTTTAATTTAGTTTTTAGTTTTTAATTAGTTTTTAATTTAGTTTAGTTTTTAATTTAGTTTTTAATTTTTAGTTTTTAATTTAGTTTAGTTTTTAATTTAGTTTTTAATTTATTTTTTAATTTAGTTTTTAGTTTTTCTTTATAAATCTAGCTTCCACTTAGTTGTAGGAAAAATGATTTCTGGGTTTTGTAGACAAGGTTGAAATCCGATCTGGGTATCTTTCAGTTTTTTGATTTCTTTCACAGATCTGAAGAAAATAGCTATACAAAAACCATCATGCGTAATTTTTTTCACCTAACTAAAGGTTTAAAAAAAATATTTTTTCATCTTCTACTTGCTGGATCAAAAAATGATTTCTGGGTTTTATTTTTTGCTTCAAAAAATTTCTGGGTTTCTGTTTTTGTCTACTCATTATAAACAGATTTTTCAGAAATCAAATTTGAAGATTTTTATGCATGTTTTTAATTTTTAATTTTTAATTTAGTTTAGTTTTTAATTCTAATTTAGTTTTTAATCTTAATTTAGTTTAGTTTTTAGTTAGTTTGGTTTAGTTTTTAATTTAGATTTTTAAATTATATATTTTTTTAGTTTCTAAAATTCAAATTAGATTTTTTAAACTTTGTTAATTTAAAGTAGATTCTTTAACTTTGTTAATTTAAATTAGATTTTTTTACTTTAGATTTTTTAACTTTATTAATTTAAATTAGAATTATTAATTTAGATTAGATTTTTTTTAATTTAGATTAGATTTTTTAATTTTATTAATTTAGATTAGTTTTGTTTTAAATTTTTAGTTTAGTATTAGATTAATTTAGTTTAATTTTAGTTTTGTTAACTAATTCTTCTTAGATTTAATTTTGACTAGATTAAATTAGATTTTTTTAATTCTGGTTCTTCTGAATTCTTTTTTCATAGCATAATAGTTTCTGCAGGACGCCAGTCAGAGAACTTGAAACACACTAACGGTTTGATTGCAGGACGCGTGACAAAGACTTGAAAACAAACACTTACGCTTGTCAAAGATCTTATTTAAAAAAATATTGTGTTTGTTTTCCTGCTTTTCAATTCACATAGTCTAATTAGGGCTTCGTTAAAATTCTTAGGAGTTTTGATAGTGAGTAGGGAATTTGGCTCTTTGTTACATGGAGGTGATGACCATGGACAAATCCAGGCTCCTGATGATCTTACTAATATGATGAACTCTTAGGGAGCGGAGCAAGGTAGTGAATCTTTAGCACTTTCACTGTCAGGGGATTATGCTCTTCTCTCATTGAGAGAATCAGAAACCCAAAAGCGTGTGGATTTGGTGAAGTGAAACTAGCTCGGTGATTAAGGTTGTTTAGCGTGTTTGGGTAAAGAGATGGGCTAGAGAAGTATGCTCTTCTCCTTTTGGGAGAATCAGAAAATCAGAAACCTGAATCCGAGCCATGTCCAGTGTCGCCTTTAGAGGGCCTGCCGGAAGTTGAACCTCTGGGAGCGACCCAAGTGAGTACACACCTATCGCCGGTGATTCCACCTCACTATAATAAAGAACGTCTTGTTGAGTCTAAAGACTCCAAGACCATAGTAACTTCTTTTCCATGACTTGGACGATCATCATGGAAGAGCTCTGTTTATTGCACTGAGCGGCGCCGCTCCAAGCCCTGCTTGCGAGCGTGTGTGATTTTTAGGTGTTGGTGTGGCTGCGAGGCTCGAGCTTTGTATCAGAGGCACCAAAGGTTATTATGAACGGAAGCCAAGTAAAAACCTCTTAGTTAGTTGCCTACCCGATTCACCTCCGAAAGGAGTCATAATCTTTGTGCAAGGAGGGGGAAGAATCTCTCCGTATGTTGATCATACACAGATTCCCATCATAGGCATGCACCTGGATGTTTGGAGGCGATTGCGACACTGGCCCATGCTACAAGGGTAACCTTTGAACGTACACTGTTGAGTCCTTGGAAACACCAAAAACACGAGCGCCCTCTAGGGGTGACACGACTATGTGAGGTGCACGTATGCGCATAAGCAATGGGGCAAAGGTTTTGGCTTCTCACCATTTTTCTTTGGTAGGAATAGCTATGTGTTTGTTTTTAAGTCTTAAACATTGTCCAAACATCTTCAAACAAGACTCCCTCGATACTATCAAGTTGCTTTGTCCTTGATAGATTTGTTATCGACTACTTTTTGTATCACAACTTGTCTAATTGAAACCTATGTGCTTGATCAAAATCTGTTGATATACTTGCTTGATCTTTGAAAACAAACAACAAACTAAAATACTGAGTTCTTTGATTAGGTGACTTGTCCCAGTTTTAGAGACCTGTTCTGTATTTAGGGTTTATGTGTCCTTGACCTTTTGAATTAGTGATCCTTGATCTCATAAGTGATTTTGCTTGAGATTGGCAAATTAAATTGTTCCTGTCAAATAGATAAATTTTTAGACTCTTTGATAACACACTTGGAGAGTGCTAGTAGTCTCCTTGTCCACCCATTTTCATACAATTCAAACTTAGTACACTTTGTGTAAGTCATCCTCCTAATCCATATGTGCTAGGGTGTTCACCCAAGAATTGAGCACCTCTGTGGCAGTGTTGGTTTGCACCTATTTGTAACAGTTCTATTTCACCATCTCTCTCGGACAAGAGAAAACTTTTACTATCCTAGTCTGGTATTGACGTTTCTTAGAATTGTCTGTTTACTTGAACTCTCCCTTTCATGTCAGTCACAACAAGATATCAAGTGAGCCAAGGAAAGCGACCTCAGATAGTCTTTAACCAACTACCCCAGTTCAGACTCGTCAAAAGAGAAAGGAAAAGGAACCAATATTTGACCAGTCACCTAGGAGTCAGTCTGAAACCTATTTTGACCCAAAGAGCCATTTTAGTGACTTGAGTACCCCCTCAGCACCTTCCCATTCAAGTATGGATATGAGTTATACTATCACTCGGCGGGAGAGGGAAGCCATGGATCAAAATCTTGATGATATCTATGAACAACATAGAAACAACATGATATTTGGAAATTCTTCTCATGATGATCAACCTGGTTCACCCCTCATTAATGCAAGATATTTGGATTCCCATCAATGGGATGAAAGGTATAAGAGACGAGCTCACCAAGAACAATGGTCACAACACGAAGACCAAGACAATGAACCTCGTGATGCTCATGTCAATACAACGTATACCAATGACTTGTTCAAACAGTCTAGACCAAGCTCACCACTTCAACATACCTCAAGGTTCACAAGTGATAGGCTTAGAAGAATTGAATGCGAAAAGAAAGCCTTTCTAGATGAACAAGCTGCAAAGCAAGAAAAGTTTAGACAACTTGAGGAAGAGAGCCAAGCTTTATTGGAAGTACAAAGGAAACTCGCTCAAGAGGAGCAAGATAGACAGTTAGCCCACCGATTAAACAAACAATACAATACATGGGGTGCTAACGGTGGACATAATTCTCCCTCCCACCCTTCGGAACACCAAAGTGATGGGTCAAGCACCCCTTCTAGATCTCCCTAGTCCTAGAGGAAGAAGGGCCTCTCGGTATATACTCACTATAGAGCAAACTCCTCCAATTCAAGACCACACTCCCAACATGTACATCCCTGGTTCCCGGCATGGAGGTGGTAGCTCACATTATGACTTTATTACTCAAAGCTTCATGCCCGAATAAAACAAAGAATTTCTCTTTAGCGGTGTATGTGGAGGTATTTGGAACAAAACAAAGATAAGTTCTTGGAAAGTCTAATCAACAAGGGTGCTAGAGTCCCTTATAATTTTGATGTGGACAGCAAAATACAAAAGCAAAATCCCTCTCAAGAGGAAGAAATCTGCCAAATGAAGCAAATGATGGAGAAAATGATGCAACCTAAGAGCTCATTCTCACTAGACTCAATTTGTCCTAATCCATTTGACAAGAGTGTGAGTATGAAAGATTTTCCAAAGAGGGTGGAATTCCCACAATACGATAAATATGATGGCGGTGGTGATCCACACGACCATGTGCGTTAGTTCTATACTATGAGCTTTGAATTCCATTAGGATGACTCCTATTTGATGAGGTTGTTCCCCTAGAGGTCTTAAGGGACAAGCAATGGAATGGTTTACCAATATCACTCCTCTGTCAAGACTTTTTAGAGAACTTGTTCATAGATGGTTCAACCGCCATATAATCTGTCAAGATGCGTTACTATGTTGGACCTATGCAACTTGAAGGAAACAAAAATCGAGGGAACCCTTTGTTACCTTCTTGCAAAGGTGGAGAATACAATGCTCTCGGTATCTAAGGATGATAGGGATGAAAAGATTGACATACTTGTTAGTAATTTGGTGCCTGAAATGAGACATGAGATCAAAAGATAGTCTTCACTTCCTTTGATACCATGATTGAAACTACATGCCGCATTGAGGATGTTCTAAAAGAACAAGGCATTTTGACTAGACATAACAATAATACCAACAATGGTCAACACAACAATAAGGATAAAGGGAAGAACAACCATTGGAACAAAAACAAACAAGTTGTCAATGATGGAGTTGTGGATTCTTTAATCCAAAGAGATCAAAGTGTTCTTAATTTGACTAAAAGTACATTGCAAGCAATGAAGCTTAATGCACCTCCCACAACAAGAAAGTAAACCGAATATCATGAGAGGCCCAAAACCGAGGAAGCCGAGAGGTACCAAATTGGGTGACACATATGAGGATATTCTCAAAACTCTCATTGCTAACAACTTGGCACATCCTCAGGATCTTGCAAAATTTCACATTCCAGATCCTAAGCCACATTGGTGGGATGACAAGGCATTCTATAAATTTCATAATGGCCCTGGCCATACTGTTGAAAACTGTTGGAGATTAAAACATATCATCCAAGATTTTATAGAAAGTGGAAAGCTTCAAGTTGATGGCCTAAATACCAATGTTGATCATAAGGCTTTTAAGGAACCTTTGCCTAGTACGACAAAGGAAACCTCTAAATCACGAGAATGGAAACTGCAATCAGCTACACCTATACGGTGGTAGAAAATGCTTGATAAACATGCTTGAAGTTGTGGAGCCAAGTGTTAATATGATAAGGGTAAGGACCATGGTTATGACTCTCCCTTCTATTTTTGACAACCAACTTTGTTGTGGTGTGAGAGGTCCTCTCATTCTAGGTTATCTTCCCAAGCCCTTGTGCTGTTACCGAGTCAAGCCCTATTATTCTCGGGGGAGCCTGATTAAAGGTCCATCAACAAATCCAAACAAGTAATCAAGAATCTCACTATAGGTCATACTGCTCTCAAACCAAACTACAATCTTGTGGAGTCGGAGTTCTGAAAACTCCAGCACAGATCTCAATCTTAGAGCTTCTACAGTTGTCCCCTAGACATAAGCAAATCCTTGAGGACGCTTTGCGCACAGCAAATGTCCCCAACAACATTGATATAGACCAATTCCAAGGCATGGTGAATCACATTACTAGCCCACATTACCTTTCTTTCTCTAAAGATGATGACAAATCCCTAAGCCATCCACACAATCTTGCCCTTCACATTGAAGTCATGATTCATAAAACCCGTGTCAGGCGCATGTTGATTGATGGGGGTGCTGGGTTAAATATCTGTACTTTGAATTTGTTAAAAACTTTGGGCTATTCAGAGCAAGTGATCGAAACTAGAAAGAAGATCACCATAAAGGCCTATGATGAGGCAGAATGAAGTTCTAAGGGATTGGCTGTCCTTCCTGTCAGGATTGGCCCAGTTGAAAAAGATATCTTGTTTCAAATTGTTGATACTGGACCCCTTGCATACAACATTTTACTGAGTAGACCATGGATTCATGATATGCAAGCAGTGCCGTCTACCTACCACCAGTGTGTTAAGTTCCCCTACAATGGAATAAAAATTTGCATACCAGGGGATAACACCTTATCAATTAACTCAATCTCAACTAATGTTCATGTCCCTCTTAACCGAGCAGCAGAGGATTATGAAACAACTTTAGCAGACTGTCAAAACAAATTTAAGTCAGTAGACCTTGGCATGGCGGGGTATCAACTTGACTCTTTTACAAAGATGTTTGTTTCCCCTAGGACATATGGAAAGCCTTCACAAGAGATGAAACCATCATCCTCAACAATGACACTATTTGACAAGTTTGTTGAATCCTCAGTACCAATACAAGATGAAAAAGAGGAAGTAGTTGTTCGAGATTGGATATACAAAGAGGAGAAATACCAGCACAATGAAAATTTCTCCCCCTCTCCTAAGGATCCCTATGGGAGAGGGATATACTTTTGTCAAGAAGATGGGTTATCGGGGATGCATGGCCCTCTTGGTCACATGTTAGATGCTAGAGAGCGAACCACTCAGTCCTTGATCTTTTTACTGCGTAAGTCCTAAGAAACCGGTTAGCCTAGGCTTTATAAACAACAATAAATGCACTGTCCCCATTTTTGATAGGCGGGATAGTAAAGACGACACAGAATATGTACCAGATTTGACCAATCAACAAGACATAACAAATGATTGGGTACCTTCAACAAATCTCCTTTGGGAAGATTCAAGAGATTTAATAATTGATAGTCCTCCTGTCTCATTTGCAATAGATAGTGACTATATGAATGCAAAATTGACTATGGATAGTGTCTCCATTCCAGCTACAACGGATGGTGATAATTTAGATAATTTTGTGATTGAGCAAATTGCTAGAGGAGAGGAGCCTCTTCCAAATCTTGAGGCTTCTACATCACGAGGCTCCAACAATAATTCAGAAATAGACTCTCATGAGTTTGAATGGGATTCACTCTCAGATGCAACAGTTGACTTGGATATGGATGTTGTCCACGCTTATAGTTCTCAACCTGATGTAACTGACGAGTCATGTGTTAAATTAGAAGATTGGAACCCACATGTCGCATTAGTGAATTGATTCTTAAGCTTGCTAGGATAAATTCTAGGATTTGAACTTTTAGGAGCTTGACTGATTCCAATTCTACCGATTACCGAGAGATGACATCCTTGTCATAATAATCTTGAACCGGTCATCAACCTACCCCTTGTTCACCCCAACCTTATTGATTGGTCTCAACGGTACCAAGAGCCTCAACTCTTGACATTTCACAATGACTATGAGATCACCTGCTATCTAAATGTCATTGAACCTGTAGTCTCTTCCACCAGTGAACCGACTACCAGTATGACAGAACCTGACATCAAGTACCTTAGTCACAAGATAAAAAGAAAAGAAAAAAAGAATAAGAGTTCTGATGGAAAAAACCACTATGTGGCGGTGTCAAAACCAAAAAAAGTAAAAATAAAAGACGTATCCAAAGGTGAAAACCTCCCAGAGGCACCTACGGATGAGGTACTTGATAGTCTCCCAAGCTATTTCCAGGACAGATCATCAGTATTGGTTGAACTTACAGAAGCTGTTAATTTGGGCAAAGAGGAAGTTCCAAAAATTGTACACTTGGCTAAATCTTTATCACCTGAAGAAAAGAAAGCCTATACTGAGTTCCTCCAAAAGAAGGAAATTAACTTTGCATGGAAATACTCAGACATGTCAGGGTTGGAAACTAATCTCATTATGCATCATTTGTCCATAGCTCCAGGTGTGAAACCAGTCAAACAGAAGTTGAGAAAAATGCACCCTCATATAGCTCTTTTAGTGAAAGTTGAATTAGAAAAGCTCCTTGGTGCAGGATTCATTAGAGCCATAGACTATGCTGACTGAATTTCCAACATTGTACCTGTTTCTAAACATGATAAAACCATTTGAATCTGCACAGACTTTAGAGATCTTAGCGAGCATGCAAGGATGATTTTCCACTTCCCTAACATAGACATGATAGTGGACATGACAGCAGGATATAGAGATCTATTCTTTGATGGATGGTTTTCACGGGTATAATCAGATCAAAGATAGCTCGAGGATTAAGAAAAGGCGCATTCACATGTGCACGGGGTACTTATTGTTGGAATGTCATGCCCTTTGGATTGAAAAATGGAGACTGCACCAAAGGCTATGACAACCATCATCCATGACATGATGCATGGGGAATATGAAGATTATGTGGATGACACCACAGTTAGTCTAAGAGAAGAGGAACACTTGGCTGATTTAGAAGTGATTCTAGATGCATGGAACAATTTCAACTAAGATTAAACCCAAAAAAGTGTGCATTTGGTGTTGCCGGCAAAATTATTGGGATTCATCATTTCAGCTAAAAGGGAATAAAAGTGGACCACGAAAATGTTCAAGAAGCCATTATAAACATGCCACCTCCCAAAATGTCGATAAATGAGGAGTCTTCAAGGGCACCTTCAATCCATAAGGAGGTTTATTTCACAATTGGTAGATAGAGCACAACCTTTCAACAAAAATTTGCATAAAGGTGTTCAATGTGTCTGGAATGAGGATTGCCAAAAGAGCATGGATCAAATTAAAGAATACTTGGAAAATCCTCCCATTTTAATGCCTCCCATTCCAAGAAAACCTCTCATTTTATATGTCTCAGCTACTGAATCTTCACTGGGGGCATTGTTGGCTCAATTAGATGAACAAGGGAAAGAAGGGCCATATATTATATTAGTCACACTCTTGTTTCTTATGAGGTTAATTATACTAGTATTGAAAAAGCTTGCCTCGCAGTAGTGTTTGCTTCTCAAAAATTGCGACACTATATGCTCGCGCACACCATACACCTCATAGCAAAAATTGATCATCTCAAATACTTGCTCGGTAAAGCTGCTCTCACGGGTAGACTTGCTAAATGGATGATGATTCTTTCTGAATTTGACATAGAGTATATTGAGCGCAAAACAATCAAAGGCCAAGCTATTGCAGATCAACTGGCTAATTTTCCTATTCAAGATAATATGCCCATTCAAGTCAACTTTCCAGATGAGCATCTTATGTACATGACTGAAAGATCCTGGAAACTATTCTTTGATGGTTCATGCATGCAAAATGGTTCTGGAGCTGGTGTGTTGTTTGTTTCTCCTCATGGGTATACTATTCCTAAATCTTATAAGTTACTCTTTCCATGCACAAACAACATAGCTGAGTATGAGGCTTTGACAAATGGACTAAAAATGGCCATAGAGTGGAATATCACAGAACTACATATCTATGGGGATTCTCAGCTGATCATCAACCAAGTCAATGAACAATACCAAACAAAAGATGACAAGTTGGTACCTTACAAAAAAATGGTAGATTAATTAAGACGGTATTTTACTTTTGTCACTTTTCAGCAAATCCCTAGGGCTGAGAACAAAGCAGCTGATGCTATGGGCACCCTTGCTTCACTTCTTCAGTTAGAGGAACATGAGTCCAGATATGAATTCCTGGTGGAAGAGCTACAATATCTCATATTTGACTCACCCGAAAGTCATGTCATTTGTACCCTTGTCAATCATGAATCCTCCCGCTATGGTGCTATTTACTCATATCTTCGTGATGGCATCATCCCCGATACATTTAACCGATCTAAAAGAAGAAACCTTATCTGCAATGCCTCTCACCATTCCCTCATCTCTGGTGATTTGTATAGGAGGGGTCTAGATGGAACACTTCTTAGGTGCTTAGAAAAGGAAGAATCCGATCAAGCACTAGTTGACATCCACGAGGGCATAAGGGAGGACATTCTAATGGTCTTTCCATGGCTAAAAGGTTGCTTAGGGCAGGGTACTATTGGCCTACAATGCAAATAGATGCAGTAGCATTTTCTAAGTCTTGTGAAAAATGTCAGAAACATGGACACCTGATACATGCTCCAGGTAGGGAGCTAATTCCTTCTATATCTCACTGGCCATTTCAGCGATGGGCCTTTGACCTTGTTGGGAAGATTCATCCCAACTCATCAGGTGGGCATAAGTTCATTATCACTGCTACTAACTACTTCACAAAATGGGTAGAGGCTGTTCCACTTTCTATTGCCTCAGGCAAGACAGTGTCTTTATTTATTTTAAACCATATCATCTGTCGATATGGAGTGCCATATGAGATCATCACTGACAATGGAGGTGAGTTCAAAACAAGGACCTTAAAGAACTCTGCCAAAGATTCCAAGATAAAAGCAACATTGGTCCTCCATTTACTTCCCACAAGGAAATGGTCAGGCAAAGGCTTCAAACAAAACCATTCTTAAGATTTTGCACAGAACAGTTCATAAGAATGGTAGAGATTGGCACCTACAGATAAATCCAGCCCTGTGGGCCTATAGAACGAGTATTCGTACTCCAACTGGGGCTACTCCTTTTGCCCTCACATACGGCGTTGAAGCAGTGTTACCTTTAGAGGTTGAGATTCCATCACTTCGGGTCTCTCTCAAAGGTCTAGTTACAAATGAAGACTATCGCGCCATGAGATTACAAGAATTGGAACTTCTTGATGAGAAGCGTAAAGCATCATTTGACCATATGAGGGTCTATCAAAAGTGGATGTCCAAAGCCTTCAACAAAAAGGTTCGCCCTAGAGAATTCCAAGTAGGAGATCTTGTCCTGCGAGAGAATCCTAAGAACCAATAGAATCGAGAATAGAAGGGAAAATTTGAACCTAATTGGCTTGGACCCTACATCATCACAACAACTTTTGGCACAGGTGCCTATCTACTATCAACTGAAGAGGGGGAGCAGCTCCCTGAGCCTATCAATGTGTTGCACCTGAAGAAGTTCTATCCACGGTGGATTCGATGCGGGGGCATCATTTATCATAATTATGATACAGAAAAAGGTTCAAAAAATCATATATGAATTACTAAAAATTATGATATATTGTCAAAAATCCTAAAAAAATTCAAATATAGAGTCTTAAAATACAAAAAATATAAAATGAAAAAATACAAAAAATTCAAAATCAAAATGCTGTGGTGAAAACACCGGAGAAGCAGGGCCTTAACAATTGCTTTCATCATAAAGGATCCAATTCTTCCAAGTGGTGAAAACCTGGAAACAGGTGCTACTTGAGGCCTTTGCATCCCTATTTCTTAGCATGCATCCTCGACACTTAGCCTTTCTCCATCATGCCTTGTCCTTATTGCCTTGGTTTGGAATTGGTCTTTGTCTTTGTCTAGGGGCATCACTGTGTTGGCTTTGGTCTCTTGGATATGATTTTCTTTAGGACACCTCGCAAACGGTGTTTTTCAACACTAACCCAACTGTGTTTTTCAACACAACCCCTCACATCGTGTGCTTTTCAACACTTATTAGTTTGGTCTTATCCAGTTCAGTCATGTGATCTTACCTACTTGCAAGCATTTGATCCTTATCCTCGGAACTCAGTATTAGTTTACACACTTAAATTTTTTTTAATTGCAACACTTAATGCTTGAGATATGCCATGATCTTTTCTTTGTGTGCTGACTGATATTGATTTTCGATGAGTGTCCTTGTCTAATAAGTCTCTCCGTGATGCATAGCTAGAGGACTTGGGGCATGGGGCATGTTTTTATTTGCTTTCTGCTTATGGGTGTTGTCTTGAACCTCTTCAGTGTCTCTTGTTGTCTACTTGACACACTTAAGAGATTTATGGCATCATCCTTGAATGTTTTTGCACAACCATTCTCATGGTAATCCTGGCGTTTATGTCTTGATGCAAGCATGGTTTTGCTACATTAAATTGGGTAAGCTAACATTGTAGTCATCTTGAACTTCATGTTTTTGATGCTCATGTTATAATCTTTCCACATTCCACGCTGATATAAATCACATTCATATCTTCATAGTTGCATTTGTGACTAGTGATGATTGTGTGATTGTCCGATGTCCGGTAATAATGGCCCAATGATGAAGATAAGTTCTCTTACATTCTCTAATGAATGATGAACACACAAAAACCTATGTTACCCTATTGCAAGTACAACTATCAAGAACAGGATTCACGAAGATTCTTCTTTCTTCGCTCCCGCTTCCTCTCTCCCCTGGTTTTGGCTCTGGTTTTGTCTTAGTCCTACCCCTACTAGTTTTGAAGGAGTGCCTTCATCGAGAGAATGAGGATGTCGCCCTGAGGTATTTTTGACACTAGGAGGTCTAAGCAACATAAAGGGATGCACATATCCACAAAAGCTTTTTCTTGCAGAGATGTCTTGGTGAGTGCTTAAGGTCTCACCAACGAAGTACAAAATGAAATGCTCCCAGTGTGACATCTCGGCGAAGCAGTAGGTCTCGCCGAAAGGAAAAGATGGGCCTTGATACAGTTGTTTTTGGCAGGAGTCCTGCTGACACAAAGGAACCCTGGTGTGACTAAGGGACTTCACCAGGATGTCATGTTGATCCGTGGGGGATCTCGTCGAAAGAGTATTTCCTTCGCCGGGTGTCTTGTCAAATGTGGGTTTGGAAAAGCTAAATAAAGTTGCCATGGAGTCTTGGTGAAGGCTTAATGTCTCCCCAACATGAATGAATGGCTATCAAAAGGGGTTGGTGCCCTCGGTGTAACGTCTCACCATCGAGATGATGTCTGGCTGACATAGTGATGTTTTAGTGAATGAAAAGTATCAGCAAGGGAAATCAGTTCAGTTTATGTCTTGTCGAAGGATGAAGGAACCACCAAGGATAAAAGAAAGGCCCCTCCAAGACTTGAAGCTTTTGCAGTGATGTCTCAATGAACGGCAGGGGTTACGCTGACAGTTTTTCATCAGGGAGTTCAGCGTGGGTCTCACCAACAATAGAGGAGCCTTTGGCATAACATAAGGTGCTCAAGAGAGACTCTCCCCTACCGGCGTGAGTCTCAGTGAAGGAGAGGAGCGAGTTCAAGGTAAATGAAATGAGTTTAGGGTGAGGTCTTGTTGACTTGGTAAGGTCTCACTGAAAGCCAAAAGGTCTTCTCGAACATATAATCTCTGGCCGACAACGATGGACATGCCAAATGAAAATGACATCGGTGTGACTCGATGGTGCTCACTATGACTTATAACCAAATCTGTTTGTCTCGCCAATGGTTTTGGCAGTAACAATATGACTTCTAAAGCTGCAGAGGCACATAATCACATCAGCAAGACACTTCCAGTGTCTCGCCAAGATGCAATTCTGACTAAGGAGTTTTGACCGCCTGTGAGCTTGTGTGGAGAATTCTCAACCAACCATGAGGAGCTAAGACAAACTATGGCAGTCTAGTCAAAGTGTAGAATGCCGACATAGGATGAATGCAACCCGAATCACAATGAACTTAGTAGCATTCAAGGCGTTCAGCCGAGTAGCTCAATAGGACACAATGCCAGGAATTGAATGCGTTGGTTGTAGAAAGATTAGGAGGAGACTTCTTCATGATGTTTCTTCACCGACACCAACAACAGGGACATGCAGGGATGCAACATTAAATTAGGAAAAAGATCTAGTGAAAAAATCCTATCCCGAATCAGGATATTTTATAGGCCCTAAGGGGCCGATATCAGTCTGTATATAAGGAATTTTTTTGCTTTTTAGGGGGGGTTCAGATTGTGCATTCAAGGGAGTTAGTGGTTTTTTCACCAATCTTTTCTCAATTAATGTATGTTTCTGTAACTCAAATGGAATCCTTTCTCAATTATAACATAGAGTCTACCTTGGAAGTTTGTATTCATGTTTGTAGTGATTCTCACTTTTGTATCTTTCCTTTGAACATGCAAGTCTTTAACTGTGTTTTATAATTCTGTATTCATATCTTAGAGCTATGAAATTAATCTTTCCTTCCTTAGATATGCATTTAGATCAAACCTATTAGGATTAAAGCATTAAATCTGAAAGAAGTCGTTCTGAGAATAGCAATTAGGCTTTCAAGAGTATGTTCTTCCTATGTTCATTTCATGATTTCTCAAACAGTTTGGTGTATCACCCTAGTGTAGTCCTTTAATTTATGCTTTCCTTCTCCTTTTACCTTCATAGAATCATTAGTTTTAGGTGGTACCCAAAGGAAGCCGGCCTTCTCAAGAGGTTCATTTCAGTTTTAGGTGACCCACAGCCTTGAAATGATCCCATTGTGTCTCTAGAAAGCTCAGTTTTAATCTCTGTATATAGGGTGCATTTCTAGGTGACAACATAGACTTTAAATAATCCTTCATTGGAGAATATAAAGTCGACCTAATCCAATTAGCCCTTCCAATAACATGATCCAAACTTGCTATCAAAGACAACTATTCTTCTGCATTGTGAGGTAATGTGAACACAAATTATAGTGTTCTTAATGTTGATCCTCCCCCCTCTGAGGAAGATGATCACACCTTTGTTAAAGAGGCTAATGTTGGTAGTCCTATCAAGAAGGCTGATGGAGATCCCATAGAGGAGAATAATCCCCATTGTTGGAATAATGCTCTCTGTGAAGATCCTTTTCCTTCTCAAGATTTGCAAACAAGTTATGGCCCTAGCTTTAAACTTGTCTCTAAATATGGATATGAGCACAAATGTTGTGGGTGTAACGAACAAGGAATTTATGTCCCTATATAATGTGCATCTTATAAGTGTAATCTGGGGCTTGGTTGCTCGAATGAATAATCTAAATGGAAACCACGATTGAATGTTGACATGAATTATATTCAATATCATCTTCCATTATCTACTATCTTCATGTCTTCTTCTTGTAATAAATCAAACTCTTGTCCATAAGAGAAAGGTTTGCTTCCTGCTCCTTATCCTCTATCTGAGCAAGAGGGTATTTTTTTGAGGCTTCTCAAAGCCCAATTGATTATTCTTCCTCTTCCCACACATAAGAAATTTCATAAACATGATGAAGCAAAGCATTCCTTATGTGCATACCATTGAGATTCTGGCCATTCCCCTAGTGAATGTAAGGCTTTGAAGGATAACATACAACAACTTCATGATTTTGGTGTCATCGCTCTTCCATTTTGTTGATGCAACTCTCTCTTTTCTTCACATGACAAGTGATATTGATGTCTACAGCTCTATCTTGTTTGTTCTAATAATTTTCTCATGAGGTTCTCACACCTCCCTTTCTTAGTATCTTGCATGGTTCTCCTCCCTTGTATGTTGGGGGTAGTGATAATTTTTTTTGGAGATGTGCATCCTTCTTAAGGACCCCCTCTCTTCTCTCTATATTTTAATTAGAGTGTTACTTTGAATGGCACCCTTTGTGTCTTGAAGGGTTCCCTGCCAAAGGAACCCCCTTTGAAAGCTTCTTTGTCAAATGAATTCATTAGCGTCTAGCTTGGGGGTAGCCTGACTAGACCTATCTTATATCTTGGCATCTAACTTGGGGGAAACCTAACTAGACCTATCTTTTCTATGACTGCCCTGCAATGCAACTTGTAGTAGCCATAGGCTTCTCTAATCAGTTTTGCTTTGCAAGACTAAGAACCTATATAGCTACTTCACATCAAGATTTCCTTGTAGGACTTAGCACCTATGAGGACCAATAAGACTCTATGGAGCCTCTCACATCAAGCTTCCCTCAGGGTCAAGCACCTAGGGTGCCTCCTTTGCAAGTCCAAGGACTTGTAAAGTGCTTTCATCCTGCGGGATCTCTTTGTTCGACTCTATAGAACCGAGCACTTGAAATCCTTTTGTTCATATTTTGTAGGTCTGAGGGCCTGCAACACATTTTTTCAACTCTCCTTATGACCAAGTACCTGTGGAGCCATCTCTCTTGGAATTTTCATTCCTTTCTAGCTCCTCCCTCTCTTTCTTAAATTCTCTTTTCTCTTCTCTTCTCAATTGTATATACTAGATCAAAGATCTGCATCTTCTTCATCCTGAGTATATGCTCTTTCTCTCTTCGAAATTAGTTGCTTCCCTAACTTTTGGGTGCATTCTTCTCTTGAAGCAATAAATCCTTACATTCTTCTCTTCATTTAAGAATTCTTCTATATGGAATTTCTTAATTTGGGGACAACCTTTTACATCAAGGTCTCTTTCACTTTGTTGACTCAAATCTTGTTAGTTTGTCATGTGCCTATGTGTATGTTTTTCTATACGTTCTAACCTCATAATGTAATGATTTTTTATGTTCTAACATTGTCTTGTGTAGGTCTTTCTTGTCTTATGTGTTTGTTTTGTAGGTCTACAACCTGGGGGCATGCTTCCTTGGTTCGAAGAGTTTTTTGCTTCCTCTACATTATCCTTTTGGTATCATGATGCTATTTATGTTTAGTATATTTCCTTTAGAGTGCATATTAGTGTAGATTCATATGCTCGCTAAAGTGGGGGGAAAATGTAATGTAAAATTGCACCCTTTGCAATTTCACATTCATTCTTGTATCCAATTTAGTGTCCACTCCCTTAGAATTTGTGTAGGCTCCTTCTATCCCTTGCATAAACCTTTTTCCCTCTTAGGATGCTCAAGACCCCTTTTTAGTAGCTACCTTCATGTTTCATCTTTGTG
The DNA here is from genome assembly GCA_007258455.2 of Sequoia sempervirens. Classification (NCBI taxonomy): domain Eukaryota; kingdom Viridiplantae; phylum Streptophyta; class Pinopsida; order Cupressales; family Cupressaceae; genus Sequoia; species Sequoia sempervirens. Next base: position 4,212 of record VDFB02161259.1, on the reverse strand, counting down.
TTAAACTTTGATATTTTCCCGTTCTTATTTTTTTATAGCATGATGTATCTAGACACTACCATGTTGTGAAAACATTTGCATGTTGTGCTAGCATCCTATGACATTTTGGCATTCAAACGATCATTTCTGAGTGCCTTGCAAATTTTTAGTTACTTTTGTCAAGGGTAACATCCCGGGACGCCTTGTAACAGCTTGGGTACCTTCTTTTCCCTCCTATTCTCTCTTTAAATGCTATCTTTTCAATCCATTCAGTCTTTTTCTTGGCCTTTCTCTCTTGAAGACTCTTTTCCCTCTTACTCTCTTGCTCACATATCTCTCTGCAGATTTTTACAACACTAAAGCTCTCACTTTCTCACAACACTCTTTGACACTCTCTGGCTCTCGCAACTTTATCTCTCTTTGGCTCCCTCAAGCCTTGCAGGTGATATATTTCTTATCTTTTATCTTTGATCATCTTGGTATTCCTCACATCCCCTCTTTAAGCATTTTACTATTTCATCTATCTATCTATCTTGTGATACAGGTTCTCCTCCTTGAGTGGGGATTGATTTTATCACTTCATATTTGCTTACTTTGTTCACTTTCTCTATCTATTTGGTTGTCCATGGAGGTGGGAACACCAAAATGGGCGTTTGAGTGAGGAAATCCCCTAAATAGCCCCAGGATTTTTCCTTGATCTTATTTGTGTAGGTATTGAAGATATATACTTGTTGGAGGCTTCATCACTTGGGTTTTTGTGAGGATCTTCATCTCTTATCCTCCTTAACATTATTATTTACTTTACCTTATTTCAGTTCTATCATATTTTGTTACTGTAGACATCCAAATTTGGACACTTAATTTATCCAAATTTATCACTTTTCGTCTAAACATCCTCTTATCCGAGTTAATTAAGTAATATTACTATTATTTAATTAATATCTTTAATTCTGCTAAATCCTTAAGGTATTTAATTAATAATTAAATACCTTACCCTCCTTAATCCTCTTTTCATCAAATAAATTAAATAAATATTACATTTTATTTAATTAGGTCATCATTATTTTCATCTAATCTAATCACTTCGTCTCTTCATTGGGATGTGCACATACCTGTCATTGATTAGGATGTGTCACATCCTCCAACTTTACCAAGTTGGCTTTTAATCCCTAATTAACCCTAATTATCCTCTAATTCTTGATTAATTAAGCCTAATCATTCTCCAAGGAATTTTTAATTCCTTTTTATTCTTCTAGATTTGCCTCTTTTATATGTGAATTTTAATTCACATTCCATCCTCAAGGCTTCTAGAACCTTGGACTTGTCTAATCTCCACATGTGACCAACCTTGGACTTGTCACAATCTCCACATGTGACCAAGTCCCACCTTTTAGACCCATCTTTTATCTTTTAGACTTTCCTAAGAATGTGAATTTTTAATTCACACTTATTTCCCCAACCACCTTTCCTTTTCCCATGTAGATTTTTGAGGAATTCCAAAATTCCTCAAATGTCCCTTTCACTCCCACTTGGGAACAAGAATCCCTTTTTGTGGAAATATCCTCACTCCCCAAGGTGCATGTCCTTTTTCCACCTCATGTACCTTCTTGACAACTCATCTCCACCTCATATCCCCTTGTCCACTTCACCCTCCACATGTCAAGATGTGAGGACTTGTGGGTTCTCAACCCACCTTAGCCCTTCATCTTGGCCTTGTTGGAGCAATCTTGACCGTTGAATTCTCTAGAGAATTCAAATTCTTCTATAAATACCCCCTTCTCAAGGGCATTTTCAACCCTTTCATTTGGAGCAACCTTATGCTGCCAATTTTCCTTCTCAACACTTTTTGATTTGAGCAACTACATGCTGCCAATTTGAATCCTCAATCCTCTACCATCATCTAGCCATCTTTCTAATCATTTGCACCTCTAATCTTGTATTTAGCCATTCAAGCAATCATCTAAGGAGCACACAATCCATTCCAAGCAAGGGCCAATCAATGAGAAATCAACAGCAAGGAAGGTGAAATCGTTTGTGTCTTATTTTGTCCATTTTCCTTATTGTTTATCACTCTTTTGGCTAATCTTAAGGTGTCCTTGGTATTTTGTCATTCATATTTCTAAGTTATTTTGCACATTTAGAGTAGGATAGATATCAAGGTATCATAGTTACTTTCCCACATTCTATAATTTCTTTGTAATTAGATTATTAGTAGTCACTTTTTTGTTTTCTATGATATTCTCAATTTTTGTTCTGTATGAGATGTCAATGCACCTTTAGGACTCTAGAACATTGCATTATCGTTGTTGTTCTGTGCTATTGTCCTTTAGCTAAGAATTCATCAATCTATCCAGAAAACCTCTTCAAATTGCTCTTTCTAGCTTTAGAACTCTCACTTTGTTCCTCAAGGTAGTTTAGGGAAGTTCACTCCCTAGGATTCCCTTGAGAATAAAGAAACTTGTGAGCAGTGAATCCCCTTCTCTACAGGTAAAAAACCCAATTATTTTGATATGAGGTCATTTCAGGGACACTACAACAAAACAAGCAATTAACACCTAAAATAGTGCCAGAACTTAGTGTATTTGAGTTCATGAATTGGAAACTTCTGTTGGCACAAAACTCGGTGCTAAACTACATTTCACTTTGGTGTCATTTTTTGTGCCAAATTTGTTGCTTCTAGTTTGACTTCTGATTTTGTTTCTAGTTTTGTTTCTTGTGTTGCTTCTAGGTTTGCTTCTAGTTTTGCTTCTAGTTTTGCTGCTAGGTTTGCTTCTAGTTTTGCTTTTAGTTTTGCTTCCATTTTTACTTCCAGTTTTGCTTCTAGTTTTGCTTCCTATTTTGCTTCCAGTTTTGCTTCCAATTTCACTTCTGATATAATGTCATTTGTTGCAACTAGCTTTGCTCCCATTTTTGTGTCTTTTGTCACTTCTAATGTGGCTTATATTATTGCATCTTTTGTTGCTTCTAAAATTGCTTCCATTATTACTTCTTTGTTTGCTACCTGAATTGCTTATGTTTTTGCTTCCTAGATAATGCCAAGTTTTTCTTCCAAGATTGCTTTTGGTTTGCTTCTAGTTTGGCATCCATTGTTGCTTCCTTTTTTTCTTCTAAAAATGTGTCTTGTTTTACTTCCATTTATTAATTTAATATGTTTTATTTCAATTTAATTAGTTAAATATATCATGTCTCTTAAATAACTCATGATTATAGAGTAAGTAATCTAATTATTTAACTCATATGATTAAATAACAAGATAATTATTATAACATGATCATCATCTATAAATAAAACAAGTGAATCAAATATCTATAATTTAATTGAATTTGACCACATCCATCCTAAGCAGTAAATTAAAATCATCATACGTAATAAATATCCATCCAAAAATCATTGACCACTTTCAATATATATTAATTGACAAGTCACTACTGATAAAATCATCATCATATATAACTAAAATAAGTGAAATTCAAATATACTAGTAGATCAATAACATGTCAAAATGATACATGTCCAATAGTTGACATAAGTCAAAATGATATATGTACAAATGATATAAGTGAAACTGATAAATTATGTAACTCAAAATGATACAAGTCAAGATGGTACATGTCCAAATGATATAAGTCAAAATGAAACATGTCAAAATGATGCAACTCAATAGTATGGTATTGCAAGCCATGAAAATGATACATATGATAGTAACAATGAAAAGAGGCATCATAATGATTTATCAACAATGATCCATGATGCAATCTATTTGATCATGAATGGCACTAGCTACTACCAACAATTGCCTCATCATCATCATCACCATCATGATCATCATCAGCCTCAATGTCTTTTGTATCTACACCACCATCATCATCTGCCATGTGATCTGTACCAAAACCAACATATTCTGGATCTATATCATGACCTTTATCTTTTGGAAGACCTGTGTTCTACAAGAAAAAGCATTTACAATGAAAAGTTATTATTTTGATTTCATGCAATAATTTATTTTTTTGTTATATATCTAATATTACAACATATGAAATGAAACCATAATCATATTACATCATATCAAAGTGCACATACCATAATAAAATTTCAAAAAAGTTACAACTAATATGTCATTCCAATGATGTAAAACGTGCAACAATTCTAATAAATGTTAGTAAAATATGCCAACATTTGGTGGAAGAGTCCAAGAAAGATGATTGGAGCTCTAGAGGCCCACCATAATGGATT
>VDFB02161258.1:0-132590 GCA_007258455.2 Sequoia sempervirens | reverse complement strand
TTTGCACATCTTTCAATGCAAATTTATAAAAAAATTGTGATAGCGTTAACCTCTCTCTTAGCTATCTAAATATAATTCTTTTTTTGTTTTGATTCAATTAAGTTTTTGATCCATAACTTCTATTATAAATGCCTCTGTTTTTTGTCAAAAACCAACATGTGCTAGTTTTAGGATAGATTTTACTCATTCATCAAACGGAAACAAAATTAAATTTTTTGAAACTAGACTCCATTCTAAACATGATGAAAAATAATTAAATCAATTTTCGATTAGTTTTCAAAAAAATTAGGGGGGAGCAACTCAAATTTAGCTTTTCAGGATGTGTCCACTTTGAAAATTGATAAAATATTATATATTCATTAAAAAAATTATCCAAAAGAAGGAGGATAAACTACATGGTGTTAGCTAATTTCTCACCATTGGGATTTTTGAAATTCTAAAAAAAAAGTTAATCAAAAAGGGGGAGCCCTTAGGCGCTATGCTATTTTTTTTGATAAAAACAGGACATGTTTTGGCCCCCCCTTTTTGAGACCCTTAATCTTCATTAATTTCAAAAAGAATTAGTAGCTTAGAAACTAGATTGGGAGCATTTCAACTTTTGTTCTTGCTACATCTTGAAATTTTGAGCTTAACTATCTTCGTTTTCTTGTGCAAATCAGATTTTGCTGATTTAAAAAAAAAGTGGCATCTTAAGGGCCAAAATTGTGTCACAGATCCATGCACTTACCCTCTTTTAGGTTGGTTAATTCTTACTTCTAGATTTTTCTATTGGCAAAGAACAATTTCCTAGGTGAATTAAATAATATTTTTTTTAAGTGGCTAAGGTGAAAATAGTATTTCATTTATAGAAAATGTGCCACATGCACATTTCTAAGTCCCCTGCATACCAATATACTTTATACGTGTCATTTAAAAAAGCTTCATCCAGATGTTGTGTGTCTATGCACTAGATGATAATAATCAAATTTAGAAGAATATACATTGCCTTTATAAACTTATCAAAAAACTCATATATCCCAAAGATAGGTTTCATTAACAAATCATTATTTCCTATTGGTGAGCTCTATTAGAATGGGTGGTTTGGGATCTTGTTGAATGAGAAGCATCATTCTTCTACATACCAAACTTCTTGAATACTAAGAGTTTGATATTTATTCAAATTCTTGTTATTATCATTTATTTTTCATGTTATCTTCTAAATACATATTAGACAACAAAATTTATTATGGAAATTTAAATTTTTTACTATACACCAATGATATTGTGCATTTCTCTTTAGCTAATGATATCATGTACAACACTTGTCTTCATTTAGGAAAAAAAATTGGGGCAAACATGCCCCATTCCCCATGTTTTGAGATTACATGAGATCACATCTTTCACGAACAAAGATACATATATGAGCAACACAATACTCCATCTGACCATTATTAAGATCTCCTTTTTTCATTGTCTCAAATTAATCCCATAACTTAGTATTCAATTAATGTAATTAGGGAATACATATTACCTTTCTTCCTATCACACACATGTTCACACTATGCAATGATTAAAGTAACACCTTCATTGGTCAAGAGCTACATTGCATATCTTGGTTAAAGTGATTTTACATGGCATGGGTTCCACACCACACAATGGTGAAAGTGACATCTTCATGGTTCTTGCACTATTTAATGGTTAAAGTGATTCTTCCATTGGTTGTACATGCCACTCACATTGATCATGAAGGGTATATTTCATTGGGACACCATATTATATATTGCATGATCCCTTCTCACTCCTAACTTTTTTTCTAGGAATTCATAAAGGGCAACCTAATTACATCTCCATAATTACCTTCCATATATTTGATAGTTGAGATATGATTCCCTATACTTGTATAGATTGTTTATGATGATACTTTTTTATGTTGAGAATATTTTTATTATATATAGTGATATTCCTTTAGTGCTTTTTTTAGATTTGAAGACATTTCTCAAGTGAAGATACATAAAATAACATGCATCAAGTCATTTTTATCCTTTTTGAATCATGTATAATGTTTACAATTACTTTTTTACTTAAGTGTACATGATTCACTTAAGCTCACATTCACACTAAAGTGCAGGAAAAACACAAAGATAAAAGGTTCCTAGTACCCTTATCTCTTATTTAGCTCCCACTTAGGCCCTCGACTTTAATATACACTACAATTTCCTTTTATGAATATTAGAACATGAACTATCCCTAATCCTACAATATAGTTTAAATTTGACCTTTATAGAACTAAGTTCACCAGTTTCATTCCAATATCCACCAACTAGTCACCTTGGATTCTACAAAGCCTATGGTTCTATACTCTTGATGTCCAACATCATGTGTGGTGACATCCCCTAGATTCAAAAATCAAAATTTCTAATTCCAATGCCTACTTCTTTTGCTTTAGTTCCTGTCCCTATCCTTTTTGCATGCAAATGGTAAAATGATTATATTTGTTTATGCAATAAATGGACAATTGGTAAGCACATATAGAAAGGACAATATAAAACACAAGAGAGCAACATCAAACCCAATAAGTGGCAACAGGCAAGAACACAACACAACACAATATAAACCAGTACATTATATATGTTAGGATTAGATGTGTTGTACACCTTACAAGTCCCAATGTTCAAATTATTTAATTATTTATTAATTTGTAATATTTATGTGCCCTCATGGAAAAGGGCTTCCCACTTATGACTTGGTTATTATGCCATATGCATTCCTTGGTATGACTTATGTGGAAGAATTTGTAAGAGCATGATGTCATGTGATATGATGTGTAAGATCATCTATGACATTGTAAAAGTGCATACAAAATTCTATGATGCATATAAGAGCATATAAGAGGGAGGTTACAAAGTGGAGTATAAATCTTGACCCACTTTTGAAACATGTTATGGCAAATCATGTATGATCTTTTGACATAGATAATGAATCTAAAATGGGGTGTAGGTCATGAGAATTCTTATTGTGGTATTTTGGGACCTTGTTTGGTTTTGTGGGCCTCTTTGAGCATATCTATTAAGGATTCAAAATGAAGGCAATATGGTGTGTGAGTTGTAGAGTTAGGTTATTGGATTTCCTCTAGAAGATTAGGATATTGATTGCCATTTTAAGGCTTTGAGCTTGGTATTATATTGTGTTTATTTGTTACTAAATAATAAATTTGTTTAGTGTTTCAAAAGCTAGGTTTTCCTTGATTTTTTTTTTTTAAGGTACATTAATGTCTCTTTTCTTTTGTCTATGCTTCTATTCTTCTTTCTTCATTCTTATTTTCTAAGTCTTGATCTACATTCCATTATTTTGCTAAGGTTTCTATAGATTTAATATCTTGCATTTCTTTCATCAAAGGGTCAATATAAAAATAGATTTGTGTTATATTTTTGTTTTATGGGCATAGTTTGTTTACACTTGTATCATGCTTTTGTTTAGTAAATATTTTGGTTCTAGAGGTGCATACATGGTATTGTCCTTATAATTTGCATCTACACACTTATATGAGGTATTGGATATTTTGCACATTCCCTAAGGGAAAATTATTAACAAAGTATTTCAAATATTTTGTGGGGCTTGAACATTATCAAGAAATTTATTATATTCAGCCACCCCAAGACGTTCCTCTAAAGATGCCTATGACACCACCATTTCTTAGATATTGTAGGTCAAATACTTGTTGCAAAGTTGTAGAGGACAAACCTGCAATTACACATGACACCATCATAGTCGAAAGACACTTTTCGACATGAATAACCTTGTACCAAAAAATGCACAATTCTATATGATAACATTATGATGATATAAATATAGTGATAAAAAAATTATAAATATAGAAGAGATACAACTTTTTAAAAACAAATTTTAGTACAGTTTAATACATAGCTAAAATAAAATAACACCAATCTTTACCAATAGTTAAACTTCTTTAAATTTATTTTCTTATTTTTCTTTTGTGAAAGCAACCTCTTTTCTATTTTAATTTATTTTCCTATTATGTTTTAAATTTTTCAAATTCTCGATTAAATATAATAATAATAATAAAAAAGAGAAAACAAAAAACTATACACGATTTTATTCTTCAAAAATCGACCCTCCACTTTCTTGCATATATTTCACTCTTGGGGAAGGCTTAAGTCGAAGAGGTCCTATCTAAAATGTCTTGTTTTACGAGACAGAAACCTAATCAGGTGATAAACTAAGTAGGGTTTTCCAGAGAATGTACAGTAGTTTGAGGGTTTGGGAGAATAGAGAATGGTGTTTAGATAGAAACAGAAGCTCTGTTTTGATTGTGCGAGCGCAGCGCGTCTGATAATCTCGCTTTCCAGGTCTTTCTTTTCTTCTTTAATCTTGCACAAGGGTTTAACTGTTTTATCGTTATATTTTGGTATGCAGGATTTTTGGTCTGTAGATTTGTTCTTTTAATTTATTTGATGGAAATTACTTTTTAATTGCACCTATTTTTGATTGTATTTTGCGGCGAGAAAGCTGGTTTTTAATATTATAAAATGGGTTTTACATATATAGTTCTTTTGTTTTTATACTTACAATCTTTGATCTTGGATGGTGTTTAGGTCTTGAATTTTATAATAGTAGGTCTAGGTAGTTCTTAGTCCTGTTTTGCTCCGGTTAAATTCTTTGTTCTTTTATTCTATACGTAAAATGAAAGAATCACTTTCAGTAGTAATAATAGGTTTTGATAAATACAGCTTCTAATGCCAGGTGGTTTGGCTGCGCTTTAAAGATTAAATCCTGGATTCTCCTAGTTTGAAATTTCCCTAATTTCCTTTATATGTCAATTATTCGCTATTTTGTTATGGCTGGGATTTGGATTTCCTTTACAATGAATTATATACTTTTTAATTTTTTATATAAAAATAGAGTACACTAATTAAAGATAGGAGATTTCTACAATCCGTTAGATTGATCAATGCAGTTTCTGGATCGGACTGTGTATGAGTTTTTGAATCAGGATGATCCATCACAGGATGATAGAGTATAGGGGAATTCCTGTAATTCTCTATCATTGTTCCTTGTAATGTTCTATCACCTTGATGATGATCCAAAATGTTGATTAAAAAATTCTTACACAGTCTAATCCAGAAACAGTATCGATCAATATAATACACTAACTCACATATTAAAAAGAGGGTCACACCACTATGCCACTAAAGCTAACCAGTGGGAGGAGGATGATGAGGGGGGTCTCTATCCCATTTGCAACCTTTGTAATATCTTCATATGGTTTGCGAAGGATATAAATCTTTATTTAGCTTATATGATTTTGATGCGAAATATGTTAGGGTATTATGCTTACTTTCAGGTACACATAAAGCGTGCTTTGTAAGGCTCTTGCATATGCTTTGGATAATGGGGAAAGGTGATGGAAGCTCGCCTGTATTTAGTGCTTTTCCTTTGTTTTAGAAGTGAGTTGATGTTTCACAGACTGCTTCAAATCATTTCCAAAACTAGAGGAATTCCGCTGAATGTTTTTTGTAACATAATATGATGTTTGGCAGTCTAGATTGCTGAAAATAAGCAAATGAATCCATTAATTGGACATACATTTGTTTGTAATGCTGTCATCTGGTTTACAAAATGGCGAGACAAAAGTTATCTTTACTGTAATGGTTGAGGAAATGTGTCGGGAATGTTTTATGTTTCTTTTACACAACAGACCACTTCATTTTATAGTTTAGAAAGTAAACATGAATTTCCTTACAGTTGAGAATGCAAGAGAATGCTGGTGATGCTGAAGGTATCTAATAATGGTGGCAACCATAGACGTGGAATGAAATGGCATTGAATATTAAATATGTGAGGGTATTAGGCTTACTCTTAGATATGCATTGAGTGTGCTTTGTAAGACTCTTGCAGATGCTTTGGATAATGGAGAAAGGTGACGGAAGCTCGCCTGTATTTAGTGGTTTCCTCTTGTTTTAGAAGTGAGTTGTTGTTTTGTAGACTACCTCAAATCATTTCTAAAACTAGAGGAATTCCACTGAATGCCTTTTGCAACACAACATGATGTATGGCAGTGTACATTGCTGAAAATAAGCAACAGGATCCATTTATTGGACATCTATTTGCTTGTAATCCTGTTATCTGGTTTATAAAGTGGTGAGACAAAAGTTATCTTTTAACCCTTAAAGCAAAGGTTATTAGGAGCTTTGCAAGCCAATCCATGGATTGAATTCTTGATCTATGCCAACTACTCATTGGTTTTCATTGATTGATTGATCAATTCAATCTTGACCATTTATTCAACTTTTTTTCCTATAAATAATCCTCATTTCCATGAGAAAAGGATCCACATTCATTTAGAGTAACTGCACTATAGTGAGTTTTAGAGCATTCTTCATGAGCATTTCATCATTTAGCATCTATTTTAGTTAAGCTTTGCATCCATTTTCATCAATTTTCATCAATGGCTTCCATCTTCAAGCTTGTTTCAACCAAACGATTGGACATTCCACATCAATTCAACACTAATCCCCCAATGGGATGAGGTTTGATGCATTAGAATAGGTTTCCTTTAAGCATTTCGGTTTATTTCATGTTTAATGGCTTCTTAGTTTAATGTTTTCAAGAATTTCATTGTAATGTTGTCATCTGGTTTACAAAATGGCGAGACAAAAGTTATCTTTACTGCAATGGTTGAGGAAACGTGTCTGGAATGTATTATGTTTCTTTTACACAACAGACCACGTCATTTTATAGTTTAGAAAGTAAACATGAATTTCCTTGCAGGTGAGAATGCAAGAGAATGCTGGTGATGCTGAAGGTATCTAATAATGGTGGCAACCATAGACGTGGAATGAAATGGCATTGAATATTAAATATGTGAGGTTATTAGGCTTACTCTTAGATATACATTGAGTGTGCTTTGTAAGACTCTTGCAGATGCTTTGGATAATGGATAAAGGTGACGGAAGCTCGCCTGTATTTAGTGGTTTCCTCTTGTTTTAGAAGTGAGTTGTTGTTTTGTAGACTACCTCAAATCATTTCTAAAACTAGAGGAATTCCACTGAATGCCTTTTGCAACACAACATGATGTATGGCAGTGTACATTGCTGAAAATAAGCAACAGGATCCATTTATTGGACATCTATTTGCTTGTAATCCTGTTATCTGGTTTATAAAGTGGTGAGACAAAAGTTATCTTTACTGTAATGGTTAAGGAAATGTGTCAAGAATGTTTTATGATTCTTATAAGCAACAGACTACTTCATTTTATAATTTCAAAGGTGAACATGAATTTTCTGACAGGTGCTAATGCAAGAGATGCGGGTGAGGCTGATGGTATCTAATAATGGTGGCAGCCATGGACGTGGAATGGAATGGCATTGCATTGCATATTAAATTTTAGTTCAACATTAATGGTTGTGTTTTCTTGGATCTTTCTTGGTATATCATTCTCTGAGAACTATGAAATAACTGCAATAGTTATATATTCAGCGGATTTATGTTATATTGACATAGGTTGCTTTCCAGCTTGAGAACTGTACTACTCTGTGCCACATCAATTCGTTAAGTTGCTACAGTTGAGCTTGCTTTATTATGAGAGATCCTTTCAAGAATGCTTTGTACGTTTGGAAGCTTCGGCACTGAGGTATATATAGTCAAAACATTAATAGAAGAGAACTTAGTAAGGTTTATGATCTATCAAACCAGGTGTATTTGAATGTCCATTAAATTGATATGATTTGCATTCTCCCTGGATTTAGTTTATCTATAATAAATAGTGTGTTATCACTCCCTGCCTGCAAGGTAATGAGAAATGATAAAAGAGACTTGCGCCTCCGGCGGATTGTGGCTGCTCCCGTAAGTGTCTCACCTCTAATCTGGCCTTTCTCAGTAAGTTTAGAAATTTTATTCTTATTATTTTACAAATTGTCTTTTTCTGGCTTTTGCATGTCAGAAAGTTTAGAACAGTCTATTCTTATTACTTCCAAAATTCTCTTTTTTGGCTTTTTCTTGTAAGATTAGAGCAGTTTATTCTTACTTTCAAATTTCATTTTTTTTGGCTTTTGCATCTAAGGAAGCTTAGAGCAGTTTATTCTTTATCACTTTCAAAGTTCTCTCCTATTTTGTGCTTCTGCGTGTAAATCTATCCTTTTGTACTTCTCCTGGTTCTCCATACAGTTGCTCCTACAGCTATAGATGCTCTCCTTACCGTCATCTACCTTCATATAGGGTTGAGATCTAACATGGACACTGTACAACACAAGAATATGAAGGTTTTGCTGGTGTTCCTGAATCACCCTCTCCTCCTCTCCTCCTAGGCAAATGAATACAAGAAGGGAAGCTTAGATATTTCAATTAAGATCCAATTAGAAGATGGTCGAGAGTTTGTATGGCTAATGATAAAAATTTCAGGCTGAATTATGACTTTCATGCACGGTATATCAGCATGCTCTGGATGTCCAAAGATAGTTTTAAAGATGAGGTCTTAACCTGGTATGATTTTTCTCAGCTTTTTCTTAATATGTTCGACAAGAAAACCAGCAATGGTTTTTACATGGAGAAGACAAATTTGCAGCAAAATATGTAAGAATTTGTTCATAGTTACAATTACAAGTTTGGAAGATTTTGCATGATTGGTCTGTGGCACAAGCTTTTATGTTTGTAGATGGTTTGAATAATGAAATAAAAGGATACATACAATTGGATGACGCTATTTTACACCCTAAATCATATGATAGACTGATTAAAAACAAAATGAAGAGCAAGCTACCAAGTTCCTTGTCAATAGATCAGCTCATGATTTCAGACACTTCGTCGTCAATACTGACGAAATTCAATTTGCTAAGTCACAAAATGAACTCAAATCCAAAGCTTTGTATTCTGCAGAAATTCATAGTTGCCAAGAACTTTGTCACTTGTATGAAGTCCTAACTGATGAAAATATTTATATATGCCCAAATAAAGTATTTCTCACTTGCAGGGAATGAAATAAAATCATCTACAATATACACAAATCCAGTCTATAATCACTGTAGACTATACATTGTATATACATCATATACTTCCCCAATTGGGCAACAGTTCCTTTAATTATTGCCTGCATACAGTGCAATGAGAAGCACAGCTTGGACTTAGTGCTAGGCACATGTTACAGTACGGGGATCTTTGCATGCTCTAGAGCCCTTTGCAGCACTCATTATTACAGATTGATCTGTATGAATGGCTCGTTCTGGCTCCCTATGCCAAAAATTTGCTCTCATTTGTTTACAGTCTACTATGTGTACCCACAAAATTGATGAATTCAAGGTCATCTGTGATGGATAATAAAGAAATTGTTGTCAAAGACATAACACAAGGGTGATTATGATACCATTACTGGCCCACTCAAATGGTGTGCAGCCAGACACATACATGATGAGTATTCCTTGTCAAAATACATTCTATCTCGGGTAGCAGATGCACGCCCATGCTACAAAACTCGATTTCCTTAAAGATAGTGAAACCGAGACGCAAGAGATAACAGAAGATGAATATGGAGAGAAAGCGTATGGAAAATCCAGAACTATCCTCTTTGTTTGAAGAAAGCAAGCTGATAATAAAGGAAACAAAAGATTACCATGAAGACTACTTACTTCATCACATTCAGACAAAATAAATAGCTCTCTGTGAGAAGCTCAATTAAAAAAATGCATCTTCAGGAGTACCTTTCCTCCTACAAGCAAGGGATCAGTGGCTGGAAATTAAATCTAGAGGATATAAAAGCTCAAGCTGCTGTTACAACGTAGTGGGAAATCTAGTGGAGTGATGCATGTTTGCTTTCACTGTATTGATATATGTAAGTACTGATAAGATACATTTTGTCTTTCTTATTCAGGCCTATATCTTGATCTCATTCTGTTGCCTTCTACACAGATTAAAGGTGATAACGAACTTCTTGCCATCAATAATGAGGGGGAGTCTTAAATGCCAACAAAGGGAAATAAGCACCAAATTGACAAATCATCATATATTCAGTCTCCCGTGGCCCCTTTCACTCATAAAGATGAGACTGCTGAAAAGGTAAGAGGGTTTGTTTACCAAAACTAATGATGTAACAGTTTTGGAACAGAAGGCAACAATCAAATACTTTGACAGAAGAGTGTTTTTCCCCCATCAGACTTGACAATTAGGTGATGAATGTGTAAAGATTATTTTTTTGTTTATTGAAAATGATAATCTTGAGAACCCAAGACATTTTTATAATACTATTTAGTATTTAGTATACAGGATGGAGAGCATGTGTCGCCCTATGAGCCCTATCAGCCAGGGTCTCTGCCATCTACTTTGCCACTTCGGTGCCTAAATGGTCTGAAGGACGGGAAAAAGAAACAAATTTCTTTAAGCTAGCAGTTTGGTTCGTCTTTTTCATTTTATTTAGAGGATAATATAAGCATAATGGTTCCACTTTTTAATAAATTATGTGGAAGTCAAATAAAGTAATAATCAGTATCAGTAGTGGGATTTTTGAGTTTCTTCTAAACATATAACATTATAATTCCTCATAAATTCGATGTTTCCAATTACAGGATTCACATAATTAACATTCATTTGTCTAAGCTAGAAATCTCTCAACTGCAAATCCATCAATAAAACAAACCTAATGTGGTCTCCATATTCAAACCACAAGGCCTATCTATCAGTAATCTTGGGAATCTGTTAATAGTCACATATTTAAGGTCATAATCTCCTTGGATAGATAATTCCTCCAGTGTTATTTTATTTTTTATGGTCTCAAACGCATTTGAAAAACATAAGGAAAATTATTTACCTTGGATTGTTTTCTTCTTGCATTGAGTCAGCTTTCAATAGACCACTCTTGCCACCCATGGGAGGTTTACAAACTTGATAATACTCCAAACAAACGATAGAGAATGCATACTCTTATTCAGGTTAATTATTAATGAAATTTAAGCGGTGGATGCGGAAAAGCAGGTTGTAATAGACCCCACTCTTGCCACCCATGGGAAGTTCACGAACTGTTAATAAGCCAAACAAAATATAGAGAATGGATACTCTGATTCAGATTAATTATTTATGAAATTTAAGCGGTGGATGCAGAAAAGCAGGTTGTAACTCAGAATGACGGTTACCAATTTAGAGATGCCACCACTCTTGCTGCCCATGGGAGGTTTACAAACTTGGTAATAATCCAAACAGACGATAGAGAATGCATATTCTGATTCAGATTAATTATTATAAAATTTAAGTGGATGTAGGAAAGCAGGTTGTAACTCAGAATGACTGCTACCAATCCAGAGAAGATAGAAGAATTTTGTATAAGTTTTTTATACTTCTGAGAAAGCATTTTTCCCAGAGCTGATGTCATGGATAATGGATGCCCGTCAAGCTATCTTTGTTAGCAACAAATAATACTTTATTTAAGAATAATTATACTGCTTCCATCTCTCCTATCTCCCCCCAAAACCCTAGTGCAGTATAATATTCTTAAATTAAGTATTATTTGTTGCTAACAAAGATATGCTTAAATAAAGTATAATGTTTAAGTAGCAGTATGATTATACTGGAATATAGCCTGCACATATGGCTACCTGTACCAAGTCAAACTGTGTCTCTTAGTATTGCTAGCAGAGATTCTCAACTTTTGCAAAGCTAAAATAGACGATAAAAGTGATTAGCCAATATGAACACCCTGATCATTCTAACGGATTGGTATACTGATCAGAAGGCTCTCTCTATTTGTTCTCCACCATATTTTTGAGATTGGAACTGCGATCTGCATCCATGTCTGCAAATAGAGAATGTGCAAGGTAGTTTTTTCAATCCCACATTGTTGTGGCCTATTTGACTTGCAACATGTGTTGCTAGTTCGGTTAGATTCTGTAGCAACTTCCAGCCGGCAGATTGTCTAACGCGGGTATAGAGTCTACTACCTGCTGGCGAGCAAGTTTACGTTGCCTGAAAACTACCTTTTTTCACCGGGAAACACGATGGCTGGTAATTATGACGTCTAACAAATCAAGTCTTCACAGCGGAAGATCTATGCGCATTGCTCCATATCCACTATATTTAGTAGACGATAGGAAAATATTTGATGTCATCTTGGATTCGTATCCGTTGTACAACATTTATGGGTAAATATCTGATATTATCAGAGATTCGCAGAAGCCGCTGTAAACCATTTGTAATCTATTGTCTTTGATTTTTCATATTTTTTTCAGCAGATAGATAAGTTTCTGTTGATGTGTTTGTTAATCATACAGCACAAATAGAATATCTACAACAGAAATCTATCTTTCTTGAATTTTTTAAAATTCAAACAGAATTAACATCCCAAGGCTCTGAATGTCGGTTCTTGACTTACTAATTTCGCCCTGGGTTTTTGCTGTTTCTACTAAGGGACTTACGCAATGATCTCTATTTTTTAAAAATGTTTGCCAATTGTCAAATGGCACAAAGGTCCAAATCTTTGGAAGAATATCCTTGGCAGTTATCAAAGTTTTGCAAAGGTCAGAGAGGATATTCCACTTGCCAGTTGTCAGCATTGACAGATGTCAGCCATGTGCCACGTTCAAATTGCTACCTTTGATTCTTTTGGAATGATTCTGAACCGTTGATTGTTTGTAACTAACTTTTGGCGCCTTTTTCGGCAGATAGATAAGTTTTTGTTGATGTGGTTTATGTCTTTGTTGTTTATTTGCTATCAGTAAGTTTTTTATCCAAAATATTTTTATTTCACTATCTACTAAATCGCCATGGTCATGTTTAACATTTGTGCAAAACCCACATGATTTTAAACAAGTTTTAAGAGTTATGTCTTGTGCTCTAGTATTTTACATTTGGACATGGGCTGGGCTTAACCAGCACACTGTAAGCGTTGACCGTTTACGTTTGCTGGTGTGGGGCCCACTTAGGCCGTCCCATTTCCGTTCGCCGTTTCCGTTTCCGTTTCCGTTTCCGTTTCCGTTCGTGTTCAAATTGTTCCCGCTTAGTTTTAAAATAGTTCTCCCGCCCACGCATAGCACTACTGAAGTTCCTGCGTTGCAAAAGTTTTGGTCAAGCCGGTAAAGTGTTTGGTTGTCTCTCATGGAAAATAGCTGTTGCAGCGTAAGAAAATATGGGTTTCCTCAGGCGGTTCGGCAATGTTATGGTCATAGCTACTCTGACAACCATGTATGAAAAATGTGAAAGCATAGACAAGGCAGGACAATTGTTTGATAGATTATTTCAAAGAAATATTATAACTGGATCTGCACAAAATACATGGCCTTTGAAGCTTTCATAAAGATGTCGTGGCCTGTGTCAGCTATTTCGCATGGCTTGTGCAGGAGTTTTTTAAATGTTTCATCCAAATGCATCTGGCAAGTATAAAGACAATTTCCATGCCCTATGCCAGCATCCTCACAGCTCATGTGAGTAAGGGAGCTTTAGATCAGCGTATACCCACTCATCAAAGTGAAAGGGAAGAGGTCTATTTATCAGAAATTATGGTTGGAAATCAATGTATGCAAAATGTTGAATACTAGACAAAGCACATGAACTGTTTGATGGAACATCTCAAAAGATACCATCTTGTGAAAGACATGGCTGTAGAGTATGAATAAAATGGATTTGTTGAACAGGTTTAGAAAATTTTAAACAAATTCATCACGTTAAAATTCCACAACCTTCGCCTACATCCATCCTGCCTACAGTTTAGTACAATCTAGAATATTTATTTTTATTTCTACTAATAATGTTCTTAGATAGATTTAAGTTTTTTCTTGGGCATTGACATCAAGTTTGGGATCAATGGAAGAACTAATAGGTTGATCGATAATGGTAGGGAAATAATATTAGACAACACATTATCGTTATGTTCAAGTATTTTGAACATTCTAGCTAGGGGAATTTGGATTCTAGCTAGGGGAATTTGGATTTTAATTTGATTTGGAGCTAAATCTATGTCAATAAGGGTGTCATTAGGAAAAGGTGTGGATTGGGGCACTCTGATGGAAAGAACATCAAGGATTAGTTGCACAACTTGACCACCCACCTAGAAACATTTTTTATTTTTATTAGCATAGCTATAACTGATAGCTTCTTTTCCATGACAAGATGTCTCCTTTACCCCACATGATTTTGAGCTCACATTCTTTTCCTTGGGACCTCATTACACTTGTAGGTATTTTAGTTTTCTTGGTTCTTAGAACAATATTCTTTTGTACTATAGGATTTTACATGGGTGCTCATATTTTCTTAGCCATCCTTTGATGAAATATAATGATCTTTGATCTCAATCTCTATCCTATGTCTTCCTTTATCTATATTAGGAACAACAAAATTAGGCATAATTATATAATTAGTAACATTCTTAATACCAACTTTCCTATTTATCAACCAATACCCACTCTATAAGTGCATGATGGTAGTCTCAATTATGGATTTGATGTCATCATTGAAAGGTTCGACCCTTTTGTACCTTTGTTCCATAAGTTCTCTAAGGTGTACTAAATAATGATTTGGTATCTCATATTGACCAAAGGCATTGACATAGACATATTGAAGAAGCTTATCATTAGTGAAATGAGTCTTGCATTCAATTTAGTTGCATATATCCACATACTCCATAGTATTCTAGACCAAATTTATCAATCAAGTCATCTAAAGTACATTAGTTTCTTAAAACTAAAGTACATTAGTTTCTTAAAACTACAGACAACTTATCATTACCATATGGACCAACCTCATGCTCATGAGAAGAAAGTTGAGCTAACTTATATTTTTAGCTCTCAAAGTTGTTTGTTGCTTTCTCACATGAAAATTTGGGTCTCCAATGTCTAAAAAATATCATGAAATTATTCCTCCTTCCATATTCAAATTTTTAATTTAGGTATTTAAATTTGTTTGATCAATTAAATTCACTACCTTTTATTTGGGAAGAGAAAATGATCTTTGTTCTAACTAATAATTCACCATGATATTGATGTGAATATGACTAACATACTCAAATAATGAAAACCCTCAATGCTTCCTTATTAATAGTACCACTTATTAGCTCTCAAAAAAAATTACACCCTAAAGCCTTTAAAGATAAACCACACCTAAGCCCTAGAGGAAGTCAACTCAAGATAATAGGAATTGCAACTTATGATTAGATAAATGGTAACATGGGAAAATGCATGAGAATAAGTACTTTCTCCTTATTTTTTCTTTACTACACCAAATTGTGTGTTCACTAAGGTTTTATTATCGTATAATTAAAAAGATATGAATAACCATAATGGGTCTTAAAGAAAACCATGCCCAATGCACTAAAAACCTTATTAACATGTTTGAGCTTTGATGTGTTGATTTGTTCTGTAGAAAAGGAAGACATGCATGAGATTGACATAACTAATATTTACCTCTTAATAATTAATTTTAGTGTAGGACTACACTTCATACTTGAAAGAAAACTAGACAACAATGTATAAAGCTCTAAAAAAATATTAGTTGAATGGCTGTTTTTAACATATTCTATTACTAAATAAATGAGCTATGTAGATTTGGAAGAACTACTAACACTTAGAGATACTACAATGGATTTTGTATGTGCAATGTTGTGATGAAGGGTTAAACTCACTACATGTTGGTTCTTTTATCTTGTACATGTAACAAACTTGAATCTACAAACCAAATGAGTAAATGCATGTGTGATTTAAAATTTATAACATGTGAAAGATGACAGCTAAAAGGACCTAGTGTGGTTGATTACATATATAAGCTCAACTTTATGCACATGGGGGACACACCATATATTTATTACATCAAGAATAGAACATTCTTGAACAATCCATGAGAAAATACACGAGCTTCTTGTATTGGAGTGAACAAATGAGTTCTCTATGAAAGATTCATAATTTTTTTATAATATTTATGATGATTACCTAATCACTCACAATACACTCATTATAAAATATAATTAGGGGAACATGCATCATTCCCAAAAGCTCATCCAAAACACATGGATATATTTATAGACTTAGCAAACTATACATGGATATATTCATCTTCAATGGGGTATAAAATGAATTTATATAATGGATTAAGATTCAAAATAACACATTACAAAACCCTAAAACTATTACAAGCTACCTTACCATTTTTATGTATTTGTTCTTACTAACATGTTACATTTTTATTTTTCTCTATATATAAAATTCTAGCTCATTCATTCCAACAAAATGGCATAGGCATGTACGTATAATTTGGTCATTTAACATAGGCCTTTATTCACTCAACACATTAAAATCCAATCCCTTTAAAATTTTGCATAACCATAAGGATAAAATTTATATTAGGACAATCAGTTGTACCAAATGGCAATGAAGGTCATCTCTACATTAATTATAATAAAAAGAATATAAGTATGCAATGACATGGAACACCTCTATAGAAATTGCAAGCCATATCAAACTATGTGTAATTCAAATATATCACCAAGGACACAATACACACCCACACCCACCATATTCACAATATTAATGGCTAGAGGAAGAAAACCCTATATTTAGGGCACATAGGGCATAACTAAGGCATGGACAACAAAAAATGCAAAACACAACCACTAGTGTTTTAAATGTCAATATATTGGTGAGTTCTTGGATAATATAATGATATAGAAATGGTCATACTTACTATTTGTGTTGGCCTCTATAATTATTACACTTGTCACAAAGGAAATACCTAAATAATAGCATATATAGTGCTTGAAGACCATCAAGAGTGAGCCCTACATTATCACATTTTATATATGGTAAATCTATCAATGGTTATTATAATGGTACAAAATAATACTCTAGATCAATGATCTACATAAAGCAACATAATCTCAAGATGCATAATTAGAATCACTTTAGAAGGCTAAGACAATAATTAATAGGGTATATCATAGCTAACACCATCACTAAGAAATGAGAAAAGTTTTAACATGCTATGTAGAAGAAAGGACCCACTGGAGAAGACATGTGGCACCATTGATAAGTCGCCATGTGAGTGACTCAAATATCTCAAAATAATTATGTTTGTAAGAGGGGTCTAGAAGGACCAATAGGAGACTAATGCAATGAGGCCAAACACCACAATGGATGTGCCACATGGGGATATCAAGCATCACAATTAAGAGATGAAGGTTGATTAATTTGATGAAGATTTATGACCATGAAAATGGAATGATATTATACGGCCAACACATAGAACTTGAAGAAAAATGCACATTAATAATTTTAATTGTTGAGGCTAGTTTATGTGTTACTAACTGGAAGATGCCATACATCTTCACCATGTCACCCATGCATACACAATGGAAAAACAAGCCACAAAGGGAGAGTTGAGCTTACTAAAGTTGCCACATAGGTGTCATGTATAGTGTGTAGTAACTTCCTACAACTTTAGAAATCCAACCACATTAATGCGAGCTTAGGCATACCACCATTGAAGGTGACTTCTAGCAAGCAATCATTCACTATTGAGTCCATATAGCATGTCAAGGAAGACCAAGTGCCTATAATATTAAATGTTTGGGGCCCACTAGTGATGTAAACATGGCGACAAGTGGCACCAAGTGAATGCCCATCACAAACTACCACAGAACTAAGTTGTCACTAACTTGCACATATAGATCAATAAGTATGTACCATGCATAAAAAATGGCATCTCTAAAATGAGATGGAGTGGTCATTGAAAAAGAGGTATACACATTGAGCATGTCCAAGGATAATTAATGTTGCATGCACAAGGAGGGGTAGGTCTGATGGTTCACACACACTCCACAAAGTTGAGTTACACAAATAAATTAGCTATATTGTGTGTTATGAATGAGGAGCAAACATTTGGAGCCAGGATGTAGAACTTGATGAGCACTTAGCAATTACTTTACATAAATATTGAAACTTTGAAAAGTATAAGTATATAATAGAGTGGTAGATCTTGGATAAAAATATGAGGATTATAAAATTAAATGAGACATTTGGACCTCCATAGAGTAAAGTGGGGGACTAAAGGTGTAGATGCAATTTTATAATTTTAAGGGAGGTTAGAAATTCTATGGGAGGAGTGAAAGGCATCATGGTGGACATGAAATAAAAATAAACAATTTCATGAAAGGGAAATAATTAATTCATTAGGAATTTGTGGTTGTGGAGCAATTGATAACATTTACAAATAAGGTACAAAATTCTAAAATTGTATGATGGGAAATTCATAATGTTGGTAAAGTAGGGTAGATTACTACAAATGTAAGCTCTTCAACATTAGATTAAGCATTATGAAATTATGTGGAAGTATATAACAATAAATACAAATAAACAAACCATTAGAATATGGCACATAACACCAGATGTGCATGGAGAAACCCTTGAAGGAAAAACTTGAATATCAAAGAGAGACTCAAGTATGTAGTAATTGTTTGAAATAAGAGTACATAAACAACACACTTCTCTCTTCAATTTGATAACACCTATGTAACTATAATAACCCAAAATTCATAGAATAATGGGACAAGAAATCTTCATATGCTTTTTCAAAACTTTGGTTTCATTCAAAAACCTATACACCTCTTGGAGAGCATCTTCTAATAATAGCAAATCTCAAAAATGAACATCTTTCAATGATTGAATTCACATGGGAACAACTCCCAAAAATGGCATCCTGATTCCTCCACTAATAAGCATACCCACCTACTAAATTCAAAGATGTTCCACCTTCTCTCCTAGTGCCTAGGATAGGGAAAGTTGTGTAAATGCCTTCAACTTCTAATCACCATCATCATGATCCACCTCCTTCATGATTGCTATTACAAATTATATTTAGTTCAATTGAAAGAATAATGAAATAAAATTAGACACACCACATTAATAGTCCCTAACCCATTTCCATTCACCTAATGTATGAGCAAAAAAACAAATAAAATATGGAAGATCACAAAAACTAAGGAGGAATCAATAAAATATCATGAAGAATGATTTAAATGTGTGGTTAGTGTGATATCAAAATGTTTAACCTATTCTAAGCAATTAAAATGCAATGGAAAACATAATGAAACACCTCAAGATTAGCCTAAGGAATTTGTAAAATGCAAAGAGGAAAGTGTTAAATGATGACAAATGGTTATACCTTCCTTCTTGCAGCTGAAACTCCTTGGTTGGCCCTTGATTTGGATTGATATGTATGCTCCTTGATGGCTCTTGATTTGGCTATATGTTTGGATGTAAATGCGAGTGAATGTAATTGAAGGTTAGATGAGTGCACACAATGGCAACATGTAGTTATAAAATGGCTAAGTGTTTTTAATGCCCTTAAGGAGAGGGTATATATAGAAGAATTTGAATTCTCTAGAGAATTCAATGGTTGAGATTTATCCAACAAGGTCAAGATGAAGGGCTAAGGTGAGTTGAGGACTCACAAGCCCTCACATCTTGACATGTGGAATGTGAGATGGCTAAGGGTGAGATGATGTGTAGATGATGTGGAAGGGAGGTACATGATGTGGAGGAAGGACAAGTACCTTCTAAGTACTTTGATGTGACTTTTCAATGATCACATGGGGAGGGGGAAAACTTTGGGAGAATAAAAGTGAATTAAAAATTCACAATGATTGGAAGAATCTAGTGGATAAGATAAGGTTCCCAAAAGGTGGGAATTTGTCACATGTGATTTGATGTGACAAGTCAAAGGTTCTAGAAGATGCATGGGAAAAGGGGATTCTAGAAGGAATAAAATGTGAATTAAAAATTCGCATGGGGAAGAGAGGAGCCTAGGTGAATAAAAGGAATTAAAAATTCCTTGGGGGATGGGGAGAGTTGACCAAGGTACTAATTATGTTTGACTAATCAGTAATTAGAGGATAATTAGGGTTAATGAGGATTATAAGCCAACTTGCAAAAGTTGGAGGATGTGACACATTCTAATCAAGGATTAGGCATGTGCACATCCTTAATGAAGAGATTAGGAGATGGATTAGGATTAGATGAAAATGACATGTGAGGAATTAAATAAATGTAATATTTATTTAATTTATTTGATGAAAAGGGGATTAAAGAGTGTAAGGTATTTAATATTTAATTATTAATTAAATACCTTAGGGATTTGGCAGAATTAAGGATATTAATTAAATAATAGTAATATTACTTAATTAACTCGGATAAGAGGATGTTTAGATGAAAAGTGGTAAATTTGGTTAAATTAAGTGTCCAAATTTGGATGTCTACAGTTAGAAATTTAGAAGAAACCTTGACATAAAATAAATGAATTGAGTGTTTTATTTTAGGTTTAACCTCTCACATTATAGCAGAATTAGAAGAGAAGATTTCCTCTTTGTATAAGGATGCAATAGAATTGATCACCATAATATAATCCTAGTCAAATATAAGGGAGAATGATTTAGTAAGAAAGGATGAAATTGATAATTTTACTTAGATTTGGACAACATAATGTTGAAGTAAGAAATATGATACCTCTGTTGGTAGATGGTCAACGCTCCCCTTGGGATTCGCGACATGGAATTACCGCCTCTCGTGGATCCATTAACTCTAGCAGTTGTATCGAGCATTAATAGGTCGATCTTTTGGTGCAACAACTATGGGCCAATAATTGGTAGTAGAGCCAAAGGTGTTGGGTTCGAATCCCCTCGGGTAATGTTGAGGGGGAGGTTTTTGGCAGAAGGTCAACACTCCTCTTGGGATTCGTAACATGGACTAACCGCCTCTCGTGGATCCATTAACTTTGGTAGTTGTATCGGGCGTTAACAGGTCAATCTTTTGGTGCAATGGAAACTGTGGGCCAACAACCTCTCTGCCATTTAGAAGAAGTAAGTTTTGGTTCAAAAATTACACTAGGGAAGAACATCTAAGGAATGAATGTTTGGTAACCAAAGGCACGAAGGCTACCATACTAAGATGGGAACTTGGGAAATTTCATAGAAAGATAGTAAGTATATATTGTAAAGTATAAAGTGGGACAAACATGACACAAATAGGTGTCCAATGTTACTTCATGAAGAAGATTGGTTATTTTTTGGATATGGGTTGGATAGAACATAGGGTTTAGCTATAAAAGCATTGAATGTTTATTTGGCACATGGCTAGTGGGAACTTCAATTGAGAGAAAGTATAAGACCACCTAACAATATATACTATATGGTACCACAAATTCAAGATATATGACCCTCCATGAGTTACCATGATAATTATTGAGATGGAGGTGGTAGGGGAGGCTA
The DNA here is from genome assembly GCA_007258455.2 of Sequoia sempervirens. NCBI lineage: Eukaryota > Viridiplantae > Streptophyta > Pinopsida > Cupressales > Cupressaceae > Sequoia > Sequoia sempervirens. Next base: position 111,373 of record VDFB02161258.1, on the reverse strand, counting down.
CCATGATAATAATAGAGGTATTTGAGAAAGAAGGACCAAAAGGCCAAAATATTATAACTATGGTAAACTAGGGCATTATGCTAATGAGTGTAGAAGAAAAAAAGGGAGGAAAATCCACATGTTATTTTTGTGGTGATAAATCACATGAGTTTAATAGCTGTCCCAAATTTAATAGTTCTATAATAATGTGTTGGCACCATTGATTAAAAAGTGAATAATTGTCTAGTCCAAATGTAATCTATGATGCTAAAGTAGTAACAAGTAATTAAATTAGAGGAGCAAACAAATCAAATATAGAAAATAAATAGAATAGGAGAATCCTAGTTGACAAAAGATAAATTGGAAAATAATACAAAGGAGAAAAAAAAGGAAAAAGTCAAGAAAAACTTGCCATGTAGAAACTTAAGAAAAATAGAAAAAGAAAAAGAACTTTAGTACTTACTAGGGTTGGATTAATAGAAGCATATCCTAGGAGAATTTTTTATTTTTTTATATATTTTTTTTAACGAGGGGAATCGGGTGCAGCACGGCCCCCCATATAACCCCCCACCGCCGGTAAACTTTTTACCGTGACCGGCAGTGCTGGCGGGACACACCAACCGGTACCACGGGAGCGCCGGAGAGTCGAACCCATGGTGGGCGCCCTGCTACAGGGAACACCTTAACCAACTGAGCTAGGACCGGCGCCCCATCCTAGGAGAATATTATGAAAGTGAAGATGCAAAATAATATTTAGGTAAAAGGGAACATGATTTGGTGATAAGGAATTCCAAAGAGCTAATTGAGAAAAACAAAAAGGAGAGTATAATAGTAAGGCATATTTCATAGAAAAATAGGTCAATATACTATAAAGAAATGGTAAATTCGGTAAAATAGAAGAGGTTGGGGTTCAAGGGTTGGATAGGATGAAGTTGGATAAGGTTATTCAAAGAAACTCATGAAAGATGGAACTATGATTTTTTCAAGCTTCATCCAATTAGAGTTAGCTTGTGAATGGAGATAGTAAGTTTAGATGACAAAGAGGAGTAAGGAAAATTTGATTATTTTAGTTAATTGTTAAGGTTGGATTAAGGAGAAAATTATAATTTATTGGTGTTCTTCTTTGTAGAATTATTGGTTTCTTGAGAAGAGGACAGGGTTAAAAAATAGAGTCATCAAGGTCAAAGAGATGACCTTAAGGTGATCTATCACCTGTGTATAATCATACAAGGTGGTACAAAGTGTTATAAAAGTTGGATATTTGTGCAAGAGATTTTGATTGTGAAGCTTTGGGAAAATATTCTTAATAAATTCTCTCTTGATATTAGAGTTGAGAAGAAGATAGGAGATCTATGAAAGAAGGCATTAATAATAGAAGATAAAACCAATCACCTTCTCATTTGCTCCTTGATTGCAATGTATAACATTGATGTAACTGACCCACAATCCTATGTTGACTTGAATGTGTTCCATGAAAAGATATGTGAGATAGAGGAAGGAACCCATAGAATAGGTACATAAAGAGTAGAACCATTTTAAGGTTTTTTCCTTAATGAATAGAGAAAAAGCTTAGCTATGAATTGATCATCAAAGTAATAATCAACACACACTAATCGATAAGGGATTGAATGTGTATCTTAGGATTGCTTATCCAATAATACATGTATGTCAATGTTTAACATGGTGAACTATGGTTCTTTTGGATGGTTCTTTAACAAGAAGCACATACCATTTTATGGCCTTCAATCCAACTACATTCGGGGAGCTTTTTAATTCCTTATCTTTCATCAATCCCCTTACCATTTGCTCACACGACCTGCCCACTTCTGCATAGATGTTTGAGAGAACATTAGTCACATCTTTTTTAAGATCCAAATAAAAAACAGTGTTGCTGTAAATGCTCCTAAGTCTATATTCATATGGGATCTGCAGGCAGCAAGAAAACAGATTCACACATCCACCCAAGATTTAACTGGCATCTTGATGATTAAGTTAAAGGTGTCCTCAAGATAGCCAGCATGAGCAAGTAGGTCAAACACACACATAATGATCTATTGTAGGTGTGATGCAGTAAGGGTTACCCATGTGATTGAAGTATGTAAACCTGCATGGCTGCATGCACATATAACACAAGCAAAGCTTATAGTGTCCGGACATGTTCCAAAATGCTTAATTAATTCAAATATTTTGAGAACATCCTTGTAAAATCCATTTTGTGGATATCCCACAAACATTGCATTCCGTGAGACTACATTTCTTTGAGGCATTTTTCTCAAACAGTTTACGTGCCTTGTTTATGCTTCCACATTTTCCATATATGTCTACTAGAGTAGTCCCAACGATATTATCTGACCAAAATCTCCCTTCCATTAAGCTTTATACATCTGACAAAATCCCTGTCCTTCATCCTTTGATTGATTGAATACCTTGTTCCAAAGCTCCCATTTTGGCACAGGCAGGGAGGATGCTGGCAAAGGTTGCGACGTCTGGCTTTACACCTGCAATTGCATTTGCTTGAAAGTTTCTGAAGCCTTTTCAACAAATCCATTTGGCGTATATGCTGCAATCATGGCATTCCATGAGACCACATTTATTTGGGGTATTCTGTCAAACAGTTCACGTGCCTTGTCTATGCTTCCACATTTTGCATACATGTCTACCAAGGCAGTTGCAGCTACAACATCTGACAAAATTCCTTTCCTTTATCCTCTGGTGGATGTCCATACCCTGTTCCAAAGCTCCCATTTTGCAACATCTGACAAAATTCCTTTCCTTTATCCTCTGGTGGATGTCCATACCCTGTTCCAAAAGCTCCCATTTTGGCACAGGCAGGGAGGATGATGGCAAAGATTGCGGAGTCTGAGTTTACACCTGCCCATGACATTCGACTGAAAGTTTCTAAATCCTTTTCAACAAATGCATTTTGTGCATATGCTGCAATTTTAGCATTCAACGAGACCATGTTTATTTGAGGTATCCTGTCAAACAGTTCGCGTCCCTTGTCTATGCTTCCACACTTTGCAGACATGTCTACCAGAGCATTTCCAGCAGTGATGATGGACCTCCATATCCTGTTACAAAGCTCCCATTTTGGCAAAGGCCGTGAGCAGGCGTTCAGATGAAGTCTGTTCGGCGCGGAAACCTGTTTGTTGCATATGGGGATATATGGGCGGGAGAAAAAAGTTTGAAAAACTTAAACTTTGCGCGCGATAACAGGGAACGGCAACGGTGATGAGAAACGGGGAACGGGACGGATTAAGGGGCCCATACCAGCCACCTAAGCGGGTCAACGCTTAGAGTGTGCTAGTTAAGCCAGCTCTTGGACATGAGGCACAACTCTTTAGGCTAGCTTAAACGTAAATAAACTTTTAAAGCCCATTTCTCAATGCCCATTCTTGAAAGAATAATTCTGTTTAGAGGTAATGCATTTCAGAGCAAAAAGCTAGGGAGCAAGAAAAATGATAGGAGGTGACAGTTGTTGATTCACTTGTAGTGAGGATGAAATGAGTTTCACCTACACCTAGAGTAAACCAAAATGTTCCTGTCCTTGATTCCCATCTAATTGACCATTGAAATGTAGATAGGATTCTTTTTAAAGTATTTATGAATAGATTTGCTTAATAACTGATTTGTAATTAATTTTAAGGGCGGCCTTGGATAAGAGATCTTTGGCAACTTAAATTATGGATTGCTTTTATGAGATCAATTCAATTGTCAACAATATTAATCTTGTGGTTAATTTGGACAAATCCTCCACACATTTGTTAATTATATCTTGATCCCCAATGGAAAAATAATGCCGCAACATATAAAGCGGCCCCACGGGTGTCAATAAATGCAGCCTCCATAGGCCTAACATTTCAAGGCATCTCCTGGTTTTGAGAAGTAATTTGATTGTTAGGCATCCTCTCATTTTTTACCATCTTGTTAATATGACTACTTGTGATTATTATGGCTGTGTAGACAAAAGCTAATGCACATGTGATTGAAATCCATTTGCCTTTTTTACTATGTTGGTTTCCAATAAGCTGTAAATTATTATTATTGTATTTTCATCCCATATGAGGATTTGTCATGTTTTCTTTGAGTTGTTCTATCTAATGTATAGATTTAAGTTGATTTTGAAGGGACCATAAATCTATACATTAGATATAACAACTTAAAGAAAACATGACAAATCCTCGTATGGGATGAAAATACAACTGCAACTAAATAGTTAAGCAAGAACCAACACAATTGAAACTAAGTTGCTAAGTACAAAATGTGCCCAAGGATCTAGCCTAAACAATGCTATACCCTACCCTATTCAATCTCACACCCTTCACTTTGGGGTGTGAATGGGAGAGAGATTTGGGAAGACCTTTCCTTTGCCTTTGAACAATTGTCTAGGATGTGTTATCATTCAAGTCCTCAAACCTAAGAGAAGGGGGAGACTCCTCAAAGGGTCTATACACAAGTAAAACAAAAATAGAGGAATGCCTAGTTGGTGTTGCTAATTGTTGATCTAATGCCTTAGAAGCAAGTAGATGATGCACTAAAAATGAAGGGTATAATAGTAGAGGAAATGAGACTAATCAATCAAATCACAAGGTGAGTGGGACTCCCCAATAGGAGCCAAAGGAGCGAGACTCTCTTTGAACCAACTGCATGAGAAACCCCCTTAGGAACATGACTCACCATCGCAGTGTTAGGAAGAGAAGATCCAACAACTTGAGAAGACTTGTCTTCAAAGGAGCCATCAATAAAGGAGTTGGAAGCGCTAATTGTCAACCAACATGTAGTTTTTGTCCTTACATCAAGAGAGTGGATAATTAGAAGCTAGGTTATTAATGGCAAAAATTACCAACATCTGAAGGGGAGAATCTCATAGACAAGTGATTTAGATTGAGGCCTATCCTCATAAAAAAATAGCCCCATGAAGAACACAAAGATATCTATATCCACTAGATTACGATTTAACATATAGTGACCCATGTAGGAAGTAGTAGATTCAACCTTCAAGAAACAACCAATTGTATTTCCAATGGTCTCATATTAGGAATCTTACCAGAATCAAAGAGGAAGACTTGGAAGCTAAAACTAAATTGGTCTAACATTGATAGGTCCATAGAGGTGATTGAATGAGATATACCAAGATGTACCAAGGTTTGATAGAGAGAGAGTGCTCTCCCCACATCCATAATCTGTTGTTAGGCACCAAATCCCTTTCCTTTGAAGAGATAAGTTGCTATGAAGAAGCTCCTAACACAAGGAAATAGCTCAATCTTGTCGTCTATGAGAGGCTTCCATGATTTCAAAGCCTAGTTGCGTAAGTCTAGTAGAGTAGGGCATTAATTGTTGAATATGTAAACCAAGTCTTGCAAAAGATTAAAAATCGTCATTTTCAACCATGTCTTATCCATAAACCACCATAGGGGAGGATTGTGAATAGGGAAGGGGTCACATTAGGTATGGTCATGTAGGATTCCCAGTGACTTGACTCCAAAGCAACAAACTTCATTCCATAACACGTTGACCAAGAAAATCCAAAGTCACTACAATAAAATCTTGTTGGGTCTTGATGCAATTATCAACCTAAAGCCAAACCATCACCATCAGGGGCATAAAGGTCAAAATTTATGTCGATTCAAAGTTCAACATGTATAAAGAGTGGCAATTTTTTTTTTAGACAGACAATGTCAAAACCTTGTTAGCAGAGTATGCAATTAGTGGAGACATAATATCAAAGCCTACACTATCACTAATGATTGCTCTAGTGACACCCAAATGCAACAAGGAAAAACTAGGCACTAGGGTTTTTGGGGGAGATAAGAGAGATGGGAGCTCCAATGATTCCATATAGTGAAGTCTAGCCAATTGTTAAGTCTCTGGGGTTATTATGTCATGTGATGACACAATAAGAAAGGTAACCATTTCCAAGTGTATGGGATTCTGGAAACAAACTTCAATGTGGGGTGTGTAGTATGTTGTTAAATGTTGGATGTAAATAGTTGATACATTTACACTTTCTAGATATTTAGTAAATTATACATTATATAAACTTTAACAATGTTTATACTTCAATAACTAATATTATTAGTAAAACTTTGTAATTTTTGTGTGGCCTCTTTGAGTGTGAGATCATGCAAGGAGAAAATGATTGCAAATGTATGCTTGGATGAACTCACTTGCCCATGTCACAAGTGATGTTTTAGAAACTTCTTCATATATGTAAATAAATGTATAAGCAAGCAAGGGTTTGTTTGTGACAATGTTGAGGGTTTGTAGTAAGGGTCCTTAAAAGCAATCCTATCAAGGGTATGTTTGTGATAATGTTGAAGGTTTGCAAAATGGGTTTGTAAAAGATGCCATGTGAATACAATATGTAGACCCATTAGAGTGTAACTAATAGTAGATTATACTTAGTAGTTATGTTGATTCATATTTGTCAAGAAATCAAGCATTTTATTAAACTACCTTGACCTTTTTTGAATACACAACCATATATTTCTAGTTCTACAACATGAGTACATATATACTATTGTTAGAGAATTTTGTGATATTTTATGTATATCTATCTTGCATGGATGCCTAGTACCCCTATTATATATCTTCTTTATAGTACACAACCATCTTTGTCTAATTCTACAATGGCTAGAGATATTTGCTAGAGAGTTCTATGATATTTTATGTATATTTATCTTGCATGGATGGTAAGGATTAATTTAAAATTAATGAAGCTACTTTTGCTATAAATATATATATATTTTTTTGTGGCTTCTAGTATTTTACTCAAATGTAACATTTTATCTTTAAAAAATAATCTAGAGGTAAAAAAGTCTATGTTAGGGGTATATATATATATATATTCCTCAGAGTACACAATCATATATGTCAAATTCTACAACATGAGTAGAGATATATTCTTTCTAGAGAGTTTTATGTATTCTTGCTAGAGGGCTTTATGATATTTTATGTATTCTTGCTAGAGAGTTTTACGATATTTTATGTATTCTTGCTAGAGAGTTTTACGATATTTTATGTATATCTATTCTGTATGGATGCAAAATATTAATTTAAAATTAATGAAGCTACTTTTGTTATAAATAAAAATAAATAAATTGTTTAAATAAAAATAAATAATTTGTTTGTGGCTTTTAGTATTTTACTCAAATTTAACATTTTATCTTTAAAAAATAATTTAGAGATAAAAACTTATTGTTAGGGGTTGACTATAAAATGTTTACCATGAATGGTAGAGGCTATAATGGGGACATGATCCACCACTGTTTATTTTGAGGAAGAGTGCTCCACACGATAAGAAAACTAATATTATGTTGCAAAAGACTACTTGTTAATTCATCAAAATAGATTACGCATTTATAGTTTGAAGTAAAGCTCAACAACTCCCTACAAATGTTCAACTCATGAGACCAATCTCACATTGATTGACACAACTATAACTCTTGCCAGATATCAACATGTGTATGATTCAATTATTGATTATTTTAACACGCGTATTAAATAATGAGATAAAGGTATGCTCATTCAATATAATTTGAATTGGTGAGAGTAACTATTGTCATTATTTTTGTGGGGACTATTTTTTCTAAACTTCGATAGTTATCAACACTTTACATTAAGGTCTGCCTAAAGCAACCTAAATATGTTTTGTATGGAATGGTGTGCATGCACTCCAAGCTCTCAAGAATTAATCTACATCTTGCATTGTTCAATTACTTGTGGTGATTGGGCCAATTTGCTTCACACTAATATTATTAGGGATTTTTAAAGGTGTAGAGAAAGTGTTGTTTACAATCATAAAAGGTGGTTGTCATAGGAATTAGTAAAGGTTGGTGAATTCAAACAAATGAAGGAAACAATAATGTTTGTAATTTTTTTTGAGGCATGCTAGTTGTGGCATGGAGCATGTCTAATGGAATGTTTTTTTTGTAAAATTGAATTGAATTTATTTGAATGTTGCAATGAGAAAACATAAATTATATAGAATGTGTGAAATACTTAATATGTTTTGTTGTTTTAATATTATCAAAACATGCATTCAAATGAAAAAATAGTTTAGTTAAAATCAACATTAATGTGTATTTTTTTTATTGGCAAGTACTACCAAGGAGACAACCCCTGTTGTAAAAAGTCTGGAATATTCCTTAAAAAGAGTTTATAAGATTTAGTTACAAATTAGGACTTTTGAATATGCATTTAGTCCTTTTTTAATTCTTCAATTGAGCAAGCTAAGGGGGGGAAAGGATATTAGGATGATTAATGACCACCATCCAGAATTCTTCAAAATTACTTGTGATTAGGTTTTCCTAAAAACTCGAAGTAGTTCCTCATATACACATTTTTAAAGTCTTGTTGACCATTGAGATCTATCTACAAATATTTTTTTCATAGTTCGAGATGACCTCATAGGGATTTTACGCCAGATTATCTTGTAGGTAGTCATGAGCTACAACTCTTACAAATAATTTATAGCCCATCATGTCCACATATGTCGTAAGGAAATCGCTTACCACATCAAGGTCATGCATATGCTTGGTCGATAATCTTAGAACACCAATTATCTCCATAATGACGACCTGCATTCCCAAATTTGGGATCTTGAATAGAAGCCACAATTGGTTGGAAACTTCCTAAGCAGTGCAAGCACACTACATATCATTCATAACTACCTTATTCACCATTTTCTAGCAACTTCCTCATCACAGGTGAAAGAATAACTAATACCAATTGACAGAATAACAAAACATAAAAATTGCTATAACAAACATAGATTGTTTTTCAACACATAGGGTTCTTTTATTCAATCTCAAACATTACAAATGTTTGGAATGCTTCAACATTTAACGAAAACATCTTATTAGATTAATGCCATGACTCTACTATTTGATCATCTGATTAGAGATTAGAGACAAAGAATGAATTACAATTGTCTCATTATATAGAGGTCTTCAAAACATTTTAAGACTTCTAGAAACTTTTTATTTAACTTCATGCAAACTACAAACTCTAAGAATTAAAATGCAAATTCTAATTTAAAAATTCTATTTTTAACCTCATGCAAGACTAGTTCTATCTTAACTTTCTCCTCATGCAATGTGGGAGAATTGTAATATCGTGTGTGAAGGGTTAAACCTCGACAGATGTCCTAACCCGTCATGCTAGCATGCGTGTACTTGATAACTAGATGGTGGGGCTCCACGACCATGTGTCCATTGTGCTCGTAGCTTCTATCCCTTCACCTTTAAGGTTGGCGGGACACAAACCTCACCCTTAACACCCTAGGTAGCCACCCTCACTACTAGGTTGGCTTTTTGGTGTAATGGTTGGGCCTTTGTGGTATCAGAGCCAAGGTCTTGAGGTTAAGCCCTACATAGCGTGGTGGGCTGTAATGTCCTGTGTGAGAAAGGCTAAACCTCAGTGGATGTCCTAAAGCATTGTGTTGGTAGGTGTGTACCTGATAACCAAATGGTGGGGCTCCACGACCATGTGTCCACTGTGCTCGTGGTTTCTATGCCTTCACCTTCAAGGTTGGTGGACACCTTGGGTAGCTGCCCTCACTACTAGGTCAGGCCTTTGGTGTAGTGGTTGCGCCTTTGTGTCCTACTAGCCTCGAAGGTGAAGGCACAAAAACCACGAGCATAGTGGACACGTGGTCATGGAGCCCCACCATCTGGTTAGTAGGTACACACTTGCCAGCACAATGGGTTAGGACATCCGTCGAATTTTAGCCCTTCACGCACAAGACATTACAACCCACCATGCTCCATAGGGCTCAACCTCGAGACCTTGGCTTTGATACCACAAAGGCCCAACCACTACACCAAAAGATCGACCTAGTAGTGAGGGTGGCTACCCAGGGTGTTAAGGGTGAGGTTTGTGTCCCACCAGCCTTATAGATGAAGGCATAGAAGCCACAAGCATAGTGGACACGTGGCCTTAGAGCCTCATCATCTAGTTATCAGGTACATGCCTGCTAGCATGATGGGTTAGGACATTCGTTGAGGTTTAGCCTTTCACGCATGAGACATAGAAATTACCAAATATTCCAACAATAGGTACATAAATAAACAAAGCAAGAGAAGTCTCCCATGAAAAATCATCCTCTACATTATATTGGAAATTAGAGCTAAGAGGAGGCCTCTTTTGAGATATGTTCGGTGATTATGATTTGTTGCAAGCCATCCCATGCCTCAAATTGATTTGAAATTTTGACAGGGAAGGATTGATCACACCCATAGTTTTCTAAGAAGTTTCCCATCTCATTTGATTCTATGTACACATGCCTAATCAAATAGTCATTTAGTTGATCAAGCAACACACATTTATCATCCACTCTTTTTGGAGTTTCCAATTTTGTATTTTCCTCCCTCTAATTGCTTGATATAGACCATGGAATTTTCTTCCATGTCTATCCTTTCAACCTTGTTTGAGAGGCATAATTTCAAACATTCAAGTAGAGCATTGAGTTCTACTTTGTTGTTTATACCAAAATGAATATGTTTTGAGGATGTTCAAGTGAGAATTTCCATCTCATCAACCTTCCTCTCGTTAATGTGTTATTACAAGTAATATTTTTCTAAATGTGAATGATATTCAAATAAATGTTTATATCCTCAAACAAATGCAATTTTTTCTAGATAAACTTTCAATGTATTCTTTTCATTACCATCTTCATAACATATGCTTTAGAAAAAAGTTCTAACCTAATACATTCACACCTTCATGATGTACATGTGGATGCTTGACAATCGCATACCAATGCATTAAGAAATTTTCCCACACTACCAATAGTATATTCTTGTCTTTATTTCCATTGCTTTACACAAACTAACTTTATGTTGTCTTCAATACATACCTCTAAAATAAGAGTGATCATGTCTTTATGATATAAGTCCAACGTGTACAAAAGAGATTTTCCCACACTACCAATAGTATATTCTTGTCTTTATTTCCATTCCTTTACACAAACTAACTTTATGCTGTCTTCAATACATACCTCTAAAATAAGAGTGAGCATGTCTTTATGATATAAGTCCAACGTGTACGAACCAAAAATACAACCAAACAAAAAACTAATTCAAAACAAAATTGAAATTGTTAACAAAACATTCCTTCAATTGATCATAAACAAATATGTATTATGCGCATATTTTGAATGTTGTGAAGGATATTATATATGTTTATATATTTCAAAACTGTAAATTAAACAATGTCTTCATATATTTGTTTCTCATTATTATTTATATAATTTACAAAATAAAAGTAAACATTAAAAAAATTTCTATACACAATGAAAATTGTAATAAATGTAAACCTAAAAAATGATTTATACACAAAACTGAAATAGTTACAAGACATTCATTCAATTAATCATAAACAAATATGTAATATGAGCATATTTGGAGGTTGTAAAGGATATTATATACATTTTTGTATTTCAAATTTGTAAATTAGATGATACCTTTTGATATTGGTAAAAAAATGGGTTTTGAAAGGGCCCAAACCATTTTACAATGTAGTAGCCCTTAGGGAGATGGAATGAGAAACATGATATATGGAACAAACAAAAAAACTCAGCAAATCAAAACAAAGAAAGATACCGATGCAACCAAACTGCTAAGACAACAATAATCAAAAGGTAAAAAACAATCTAGGGATCCTCAAGATCCAACTTAGGGAATGCCAAACCCAACCTTATTCAACCGCACACCCTTCACTCTAGTATGAGATTTGGAGACAAATTTGGGAAGACCTTTCTTTTGCTTTTGTATGATAGTTTAGGAAATATAATTATTCAAGTCAACATAACTAGGATAAGGAGGGGATTTCATCCCAAAGGCTCCAACTATGTGTGTAGTAGGAACAAAGGATTTTCAAGCTAGAGTAGGTTGAACCTCATGAATAGGTTGAAACAAATCTAAAGCCGATTGCATAGTAGGTTGAGTGATTAGAGTAGAATGTGGTTGTGACTAACAAATGAGTCGATGAAGCAACATAAGTGAGTCTCGCTAGAGTTGCACCATTTGCACCAACATCCTGAGAAGACACATCATATTAAGAGGAACCATCAACTAGAGAGCCAAAGTATGAAGCACCCCCCCACCCCCTTGAGCCTTTGTCATCCCACCCACCTCATGTGGGAGGCTGTAGATTGGGGTGGGGAACAAACACCTATGGTAGGAGATGGTGGTAGGGATGGATAGCCTCACACTTTCATGAAGCCCATTCCTTCTTTCATTGCTAGGATCCTCTGCATCGAATGGTGGAGTGGATAGAGATCGAATGATCCTTCAATCAAAATACTTGCTTCATGTTTCAACTTGGGATGATGGATGGGAAATGTATTCTATCCCCTATTGGAGAAAGAGGTTCATCGATCGTGCAACCCATGATAAAGGATCAATCAAGGGATCTTTGAAAATCTTTCATCATCCCCTCCCTCAATGGACCTCTCTATCCTTATGGTTAGTGGATGGAAGAGAGAATGACTTGGATGGAAGCAAATCACGTTTTCTCATATAGTGATCTTTGCTAGTATTCGTCCACCATGTTGTAATGCCCTTATGTTGAGAGAGTGAACAATTTGTAGCTAGGTGACAGATGGTAAAGCAATGTCTACATCTGAAAGGGATACCCTCATAATCAAGTGGTTGAGTCTAAGGTTTGTCTTCCACCATCGAGACAATGTCCCCATGAAGAGGCTTGGAGATATCAATATTTACTAGGCATCAAATAAATGCAAAGTGACCCATGTAAGAGGAAGGAGAGCCAACCTTCAAGAAATGACCAATAGAGTTGCCTACAACCTCATAATAGAAATCTTCCCAAAATTCAAAAAAAAGATTTGAAAGACAAACTTTTAGATATTTATTTTTCATCATTATTTATATAATTTACAAAATAAATAAATAAAAAATTATGTGAGTTTTAAGACCGACTAAAAACAATCATATAAGATTGAGTGTCATAGATTGCTCACCATTTTCTAGTACCATTTGTGGCTATGTACAACTTTGTTCCTTAGACTATCAACAATGTATATAGACAATTATAAACAAATGGTGTGGACACCATAAGACATTGAATCTTGTAAGAAGATAGCCTACTTCTTCTAAACCAAGGAGTGGTAAGGACAAACGCAATTGCAATGAGCACCACCATGATGGTAAGGACAAACGCAATTGCAATGAGCACCACCATGATTACACTTGTAACGCCTTCAACCCCTTGAACAATGGATTGTGGAAATCTCATAGCATTAAACCAACAGTAATTGGGTGGCTTTTCGTCTCAAAAAAAATTGTCTCAAAGGTTCATATTCATCATTTGATGGGAAAATCACATGCTAAATGAGCTCCTGCATGAAGCCCAACTCCTATTGCTGTTGCAATAACCTGCAAATTCCCACTCTAAGAGAATTAGCATATGTAATTGAAAGTGTTCAGAACCCAAACAATTCATTTTCATTTGGTCTTTCTTGATCCTTGTCTTTCTCTTAATTAACATGAGAATGAACATTTTTTTTCTAAAGAGGGATTTGTACAACGCAGACTGACCTTGTCGAAACTAAGGTTTTCATCAAATGGGACTGCAACACAAATCTTGGTCTTATATTAAGTAATGTTTTCTTATATTTTTTGACAGTCTACAAATATAGCTCAATGGAGGATCTGAGCCAACAAAAGTTGAAGTCTTAAAACACATACAAGAAGATATTGTTTGAAACCCTAATCAGCCTTAGAGAAACAAATCTACATGAAGGCTAGGCAGAAGTAGATGTCATCTTAGTCATCATGCTTTTAAATTCAGAGAACTCTATGAGGCCGTCCGAGTTTGAATCATATCTGCATATCATTTTCTGGCACTCCTCCGCACAATGACCTCCCTTCTCCATTAATCCCAATCTGCACAAAACTTGTTGAAGCTCTGCACAAGATATATACCCATCATCATTCGTGTCGTAAATCTTGAATGCCTCCTTCAATTCATCGTCCAACTCTTTATTACTAATAATTGTGCTGCTCTCGCCCATAACAGACTGGTAAAGCACAACAAATTCATCAAAATTTAAGCTGCCATCCTCGTTCTGGGAAATGCCCATCATCATACACTTCAATTCTTGTTCTGATAGACTTATTCCAAGCTTGCTGAGGAAGCAACTTATTTCATGGCCAGACAACCTGCCATCGCCATTTTCGTCCAAGTTGTCAAATATTCTGCTGATTTCCTCAGAAACAGATGAAAGTGCCATTTGCATTTCTGAACTTAATAACTTTGTAAGCCAAATCTGATGGAAATTAGATTTGCAAGGAATATTTATGAGGAGAGAAATTGGGTCCATTCAAATTGGAGAAGGCTCTAGATTGTTCATGGTTGAAAATACGTGGTTTACTTGTAATTTGTGGCATCTAGGAAACAGGAGGCCGCCCGCAGGCCATAATTGCAGTTGCAGACCGTTGAACAGGTAAATGCTTGACTGATATTTTACAGCGTAGTAGTTATTTGCCCGTAACTGTAACCAATCAGTTTTCTTTGTACGTGTCGTCAAGTCTTTAAACTACTACGGAGAGAAAAGGACTTTACTGCACTCAACGCGTTTGCGTGATTCAAGTTGAACTGCTCCGAATTGTGGTTATTTGTACGGCTGTGCTTTTTATTTTTTAAATTTAGGGGAGAGGGGGCATAGTTGTGTGGGTTAACTTTGTCAGCACTAGTTATTAATGGAATATCGTAGAATTTTTGTTTTTTTTGAAATGTTGACTGACCTCTTATCTATCTATAACTAAGGTTTGGAGGTGTGACTCATCAAGCAACTCGCCACATCAGCACATCTATTGATAAGTGTCTAAAATTTGACTTTTTAAACATTCCACTAAAATTTATCATGGGACCCTCACAAGTTGAAAAAAAAAATCATTTGTTGCTTGTAGAATACCATATTTTTATTTACAATAAAATTAATATGCAACTTCAATGGACCGAATACCTATTGATAACCATAAATCTTTGATACCTCTAACTTTTATATTCAACACATATGGACCAATAGTTGAACACAAAAAAACTATTTGTTGTTATAAAAACAATACATAATTATTTAAAATACAACTTATATCAAACAAAAATGGACCAATAGTACACATGATTATAAGATTGGGTATTATAATCACAATTGACTGCATGACTATTGGACCCTACACAATTACTGGTCCCTCTCCCCTAAAATTTGTATTTTTTTTAATGAAAATAATTGGATAATAGAGGTCAACGTCTCTCCCTCCTTAGTCTATAATTTTGGTGATTTGCATATCGGTATTATAAATAAAACCTATTTTGTTTTAAAATGTAGTCTAGGTATGAGATTGTCTATGTCCAATGGTCAAATATATATATTCTTCTTCTTATTCTAGAGATTATTGGGTGCATGTTCTTATCTTTTGGACAAGATCATAAGTATAGTATTCACAATATCTTTTTTTTTTAGTTTGAAACTTCTTTTTCCACTTCAATTGCATCCTTATCTCTTGTATATGTTACCCAATTTTCACCTACGGGCTCAATCAGACAGGGCAACCTATGTTTTAGGTGTTATGAAGGCCAAATGGGGACTTTGTTGTGCGGGATTAAATCATACACCTGATATATTTTTAAAGAAAGTCTGTTAGAAAGCATGCCTCAGTCAGATCTAGGCATAAAATTCCTGATGAGAAAGTCGCTGGGATTTTTCAAATCTCTTGCCGATTGGTAGTATGTTATATTCATTTGGGATCCACCGATCGACCAGACATTTCATTCACTGTGGGTTTTTATATGTCTCCTCGACTGCTGAGGTCTTGCCGACCGTTGCATAGTGCTAGCGTCGCTGAGAGAAAGGAGTTCGGCGAAGGGTTTGGCCGATAAGATAAAGTCTCGCCGAAGGGAATTACCTTCGACATAACGTCTTGTCGAAAGGCTGAAGTCTCGACGACAAGGGTAAGCGAAGGGGAAAAGTCTCACCGATAGGGTGGACTCTTGTCGAAGTGAAGCGGTGTCGAGGAAAGATTTGAGCCCGGCGAAAGGTTTCGCCGACCGAATGATGTCTCCCCGACAAGAAGGGAGATCTTGGTGAAGGAAAGGAGTTCGGCGAAAGGTCTCGCCAACCGAGCAAAGTCTCCCCGACTGCAATGGGCCCTCGCCGAAACAGGTGGCTTCGACGAAAAGTCTTGCTGACTCGATAGGGTCTTGCCGAAATGAAGTGAGCTTGGGGAGAATGGAGTTCGCTATGAAGTCCCGCCGACCTGGTGGTGTCTTGCCGATAGCGATGGATCTGTTTTAGGCTTCGGTGAGACCTTTGGCCGACAACGATAGTTTGGGCGACAATTTTTGATATCGATATAACTCTAGCCGCTCGCTATGAAGTCTTGCCGATTGTCGTATGTCTTGCCGAATGCTGTTGCGAGGTCTAATCGCATCGGGGAGACACAATTAGTGTCTCACCGACATGCGATTCTGATTAAGCGACCTTTGATCGTCTGGAATCTATGTGGCACGAGTTCGACCAATCAGAGGGAGCTAAGGATGGACCATGAACCGTTTGACTATTTGACTACCCTCTGTGAGTGAGATCAACAAAGCATAACGACATCGATCTACTCTGAGATTGAAGGTGATTAGTCAGCTCGGTGAACATGGTGTTTGAATCTAACAGGGCAAGTCAGATGTTGCTTCTTGAAGATGGTCGACTTGAAGAAAGATCTGGAGCGAGAATCAGGCCAAAGGAAGAAGAAACCGTGAGCCACAGTGACAGCTGGGATCTCTACTGGCAAGGGGGCATCGACATTAATGATAATGCTTTAGAGCATTCAAAGCGGCCAGTTACGGAGGCTCAAACATGGATAGCGGGTATATACATTCAATGCAAAAGTAACTCGATTAAAAAGATCTAAGGGAAGATCTTTCTAGAGGCTGATATTTTTGTAAGCCCTAGGGGCTGACATTTTTGTATATAGGGCATTTTTGCCTCTTTGGAAGGGAGTTCTTCTGATGCTTTTCGAAAGTTTGTGACTTTTGCAGTCCTTTCTCAGATTAGTAGACTTTTGTAACTCAATTTTGGAGATGAAATTTAGTAAAGACCTTGATTATTATTGATTTGAAGCTCTTGCCTACTTTCTCTTTGCATTTTTGTGTTCAGTCAGCTGATTGATCAAGATTTTAGTGAGGTAATGTTTATTTCCTATGAGCTTTGTCTCAGATTTTAGAACCTTTATGTAGAAAGTATGTTTTTTGCAGGTTACAAATTGTGTCAAAAGATGTAAGATGAATTTTAGAAGTGAAATTAACTTTCCTTCTAGGAATCTTAGCACCAGGACCTGTTTGTGAAACACTTTTGCAAAAAATATATACAAAAGTGAGTTGTGCAAATTTATCTTCAGTCATTGCAAGCAAGTGTATGAAGGCTGGTTTCAAATCCAAGTAATGTTTAGGTGCATCACCATAGGGTTTAGTTTTAATTTTAAAGAATTCTCCTTCTCCCTTTTCCTTTCAAAATCAGTAGTTTTAGGTGATGGCACAAAGGAAGCCGACCTTCTCCGGAGGTTGACCTCTATTTATAAGAAACCCACATCTTTAGAGGTCTTCCCATATTACATTGAGGTATTGAACATTAGGTTCAACAGGGTGCAACTTCAGGTGATAAAATTATACATTTAAACAACCTCAAAAAAATATTTTTTATTTATTAAATAAAGAATTAAGTGTAAGAATGCATAAGAAAAATAGGAGCTTGTACACACAATCAATTATAGCATAGTAGATAACTATATGTTTGAAAAACACTCCATTATTGTACTTGATAACTCACATGATCCAACTTGATCATATAGGCTTTCAACATATTTCTATGAATCTCTTTCAAATCTTTCAAATATTTTGTGGGATTTGACCACCATCGAGGACATTTTTTTAGTCAACTCTAGGTGATCCCACAATAGTGGTTTACAATTTTTGGCCAAACTGGACATTGAAATTATTATTTTTTAACTAAATCTTCACATTCAGGCACCTACAGCGGCTGAACTGTGAGGAATTTGAAGATGATGCAAACTAGAGTCTCGTCACATTTTGTGCAGAGATTCTAAAAAATATTTTTTCAAAATTTTTGGAATTAGATTGCACTTCTTTTCCATCTCCCCACGAAAACTAGATTTTTCTAACAACATTTTAAAAAGGACCTGTATAATGCATAACTTTTTTTCCATGAAAAATAAAATTCTAAATATTTCAATTTAGATTTGTAACTCGATATCTAGTGCTTCCACTTAGTTAGACATAGTGCAACCGTATAACGTAACTTTTTTTGTATATATTGAAATTCATTTTTTTTGTTGGATCAAGGACTTCAATATCTGGTGCACTCATATTTTTTATTTTTTGATAATCTGCTATTTTTCTACATGTGCGAACAAAGACTTTCTTTTTGATGAAAAACCTATTTTTAATAAAACTAAAAAATAAATACATAATAAAACCAAAACATATTAAAATTATATTCATGGATAGCTCTCGTCTGAGGACTACGATTCCATTGGGTTTGTGAAGACTCCTCCATTTTCATCCTCAACCCGAGCTTCAAAACGTAAAAAAATTAGGTTTTCAAAGTGCCTGAGGGGGAGAATGAGGGCAAAGGGGGTTTCGGTCGAACCCAGGTTCAGCCGAACCCCCTTCCCAAAAGGGGTTTTCGATTTTTTTTTGTCTATGCATGCATTAATTTGGTTCGCTCGAACCCTGGTTCAATCAAACCTTTTTTTGATTCGTTCGAACCAACAAGTTCATTCAAACTCCCAAAATCAAATTTTTTTCCTTGGGCTCATTTTTGTGAGTTTTTCTTCCTCCATCAAATTGTAAACCACTATTGTGGCTTCACCCCTCCTCAAAGAAAGCATCCAAAGATATCTATGACACCACATAGTCCAAACAAGTATTTCATTGCACAAACATGTTAAAAGGTTACAAAGAACTAGATAAAGTGAAAGAGGTAGGACATCGTAATATGTCATCCTAAAGACACAAAAGTCAAGAGTAGAGAAACATCAATTCAAATGCAACATCCATAATCCTCTTAATCTAGAACCTTCATCAAATGTTAAAAAGACTACACTTCTTTACAACCATCAAAATACTTAATTTTTAATTTTACATGATCTCATACAAAGACATCTAAAAGCCTACAATCTTACAATTTTTTTATCATATTTATATCCTAAAAAAAAAATTGTACTAATAATATTTTTTATAAAAATAATAAAAATGTTAGTGCTTTCTTTTAATATCTACAAACTTTTAAAAAATTTAGACAATTATAATGGATTATGAATCTTAATAATTCTAAACAATCATTAATCTTCTCAAGATGTCAATTCTTTAAACACTTAACTTTAGCCTAATATTTTGTGAGATGGAGCACCCTATGCAACTTGAAGGGTTTCATTGCTGCATAGAGAGAAGATGAATGATCACATTGTATATACTAGATCATTTATTTTCTATGGTGATTTTCCACCTACCTTACCGAAGATGACACTTAACACTACCACAAGGTGTAAGAAAAAGTGTTTCGGTAGAGAAAAGCAAAACATTTAATTTCTATAACATTTCCTATGTAATTTATATTATGCTTATTTAAGCATTTTTTTTGCGAGGGCTAGTGGATGAAATACATACATCAATGTTAAATATTAATTTTGCATTTTAATTATGATATGAAATAAGCACTTTAATTAGTTGCATTGTGTTGGTTATTTTTTTAGAACCAAACTTAATCTTAGTCCTAACCTATGAACTTGCCATGAACCAATTATCAACTAGGGTGAGGATTGGCCAACACTTAAGTAGAGTAGTTACTACTTTACTTCTTCTATTCGGGTTCTGTGAGACCTAGGGAGGGTAATCCCCTATATACTCATAATAATTTACACTTTGTTAAGAGTATTTCCTTACATAGATGCACAATTTCATGAAAATCACCTTATCAAAAGCTCGACAAACCTTAGATAGAAGTGTTATTTATTTTCAAGAAGTGCTCCTTCATATTTAGAGTTGGGACATTGTAATTTAAAGTTTTTCGAATCATTCTTCATCTTAAATCCTAGGCCCAATTCAATACTGGCTCAACTGACCACAAGATAAACTAACTAGATAGTCATTGCTTTGTCTAAGGCATAAAAAGAACTATAACTGGTAATGAATTGGTAATACAATCTTTATTGAAATTCAAAAATTATTGGACCATTGGAGTGTTACTTTGTAACATCTAACTCACTGTATCTTCAAAATATCACTTCCTTACTAAATCCTGTATGCTTTTCTCGCAAACCAATGAGCTCATTTCAACAATTAATCAATTCATTGAATTGAAGCGCAAAACAAATTCATACATTTTGTGCAAATGACAAAAGACAAACAAAGCTGTCATTAACAATATTCATTCATAACTTGGGAGAAAACATAGAGGAGAGAAATTTTTTGAAAACTAAAATTCTTCTTCATTTCTGATATTTCATTGTAAAACATATTCCCTTCCTCCCTTCCCTCCCTTCTCTCCTTTCCTTTTCTATCCAAGTTTGCTATCTCTTTTTCATTTCTCTCTCTATTTGCTTATCATCTTGATGATGGATCATGGAGTGTGATCCGAAACGTTGATGTAAAAATTGAGACACAGTTTATCCAAAAATCTTGAATGCTATCTATTATGGACTATGGAAAAAAAATGCTATTAATTCTAAAACCTCAATACTTTTATTTTTTCTTTTCACTTGTTATAAATAGATTGAATCAATAGCTATAGGGAGATTGATTTTGGTTTGTCTCAAATATTTATGCTTTGTGTAGGGTTTTGTAATAGTCTTCCTTCAAACTCTATCCATTTTTTTACAATAGGCTTGTTGATAGCATGACACAAAATGTGTAAAATCTTGAAGTAAGTCATGTCAGTGTGCTTTTTTGGAATTTCTATGCAAATGAATTTTTTTAATTTCATTCTAAAACAATCATGTTTTTATTTGTTAAATGAAGGCACTAGTACTATGGTTTTGTCTATGGCTATTTTTAGTTGGGGTTGAAAGTAGTCATAGAAGTGGGTTAATGGATTACATTCACTTTCTCACCCCACTCAGTGGTAAAGGCTAGGGGTAATGGGGATCCTTCTATAAGTCCCCTGCTTTGTAATTTTCCAACAATTTCTATAATTTGCATACTTCCTCTTTTTCTTGTTTAATTTTCTAAAAAAATTATGTTGTTTTCTTTTTAAATGAAGGCTGTTGAAAATTGAGGTGTTTTCTTAGCTTAATACTCTATAAAAATCTTCAAGGCTGATCTAAATAAGCTTTTTCCTTTGTTACACATATTCTTTGTGGGTGATTATCTTGATTAATCCATTTTACTGTTGTAGAATGTAGACAAAAGTTGATAGAAGAACTAGATAGGATATTAGAAAGATTACACAAGATGTACCGTGCAGAAACCCTTTCGGGAAAAAACTCCACCAAGAATTATTCTATTATTCAATCTCTGAAATATAATAGCTCCAATTCTTGCTTGAGAATGCTTCTTCTGCCTTCACCAATCTTCTTCACAACCTGCAATAAAACTATGATAACTCTATTCAACTTGCTTCAGATAAATAGTCTTTGATTTACTTTGTAAACTCCAACATGAGTTACAATTACAATGCTCAAGCACTATCCCTAAAAGGTACACCATATCTCATGCAAATAGGGTTATCTCGTGAAGAACAATGCTAAAACATGTGCTTCATCCATTTGGCGTCCCAAACTAAAGTCACAACTCAACCTTCATTTTGTTGATAATTCGAAAGCTCCTCCTCAAAGTTGGCGCCCAAAAATAATCCTACTTAATTGAGCCTTTAGAAATATCTCAACATGTAAAAGAGGTAATTACAAGAAAGCATCTTGGGCGCCCAAGTTGGTTCCGAGTGATTTCTTGTTAACTGAAACATTTACTCAACACCATTCATGCAAGAATGGTCATCCCCTGTTAACTAGAGGTAGTCCCTGTTATCAGTCATACAACTCAAGTCATTAGCCATGCATTCCAAGTTAACTGAAGTCAGCTAGCATACAACTAAAACTAACTGAAGACAACTGAACCATAACTGAACTGAACTAAATTGAATTAAACTAAACTGATTCTAAACTGAACTGAACTTCATGCATGCAAACATCAAACCCTAACTCCTAAGATCTTTACATGCATTTAGAAGTGTTATCTCTTACTCCGAATAGTTAACTGAACTTAAGGTGAGAGTCACCTTAACATGTGTGCACCCACATGTTCTATTATTTAGTCCAATAACTACAAATGTCAATTTCATGATTTATTTCATCAAATATTAATCTCATCCTAATCTTAGTGTTGTTGAACACATTCCAAGAACTTAGGAGATACATGAAATAATTAATGTTTAGGATTTGCAATTAAATGGCATCCTATTTCCAACATTCTTCCACTTGACATTATACATTGCAATTATTCTAAACAAGGAATAATAAAACAAGTACAAGACTCAAGGCCAATGGCCTTCTTGCACCAACTAATCAAACCATGCTAACTTCAAATGCAATCTGCATAATCATGAAGCTTCCAAACAAATGATTAAAACCAAGAGAACTTATCTTTATGGTTTCATAAGATAATCTATAACATTAATTAAAGTGTTAACTTTCTCAATTAATACCTTCCCATTATCAACCAAACCAATGCCTTTCCCAAGTCTCTGTATCCAAACCGCCTCTTTGGAGGCATGCTAAACCACTGAGTGTGTTGAATTCACATTCAACCAAGGTGTAGGCTCCCCGGTCTTTTCTGTTGAAATTTTTTTCTTACAAGTAACCATTCCAACAAATGTCTCTTACCATAAGAGAACTCCAACCTCACTTATTTCTCCAAGTATCCATGAGGACTTGTAACCAACCAATCTATGCCAAACTCCAAATGCAACACAACACTTTCATGAAGTAATCAAGCAAATGATTTAATGTACCCAATACTTAAGAGAACTACACAAGATCAATGTCAAAGCTCCAACCTTGAACATAAACATGACATCCATGATCTAACCATCTCCTCTTAGGAGATCACATACATCATAATGCACTTATACATCCTAGTCTCAAGAGAACCATGTAATATGCCAAAACTCTAATATAGAATCAAGAGTAAACCATGACATAATAGCAACCACTCTAAACCAAGAACAAACCATATCCCCAATCACATGAAGATAACCTTACCAATGATGCATCCAAGTCACTACCAACCACTCCCACTAAACTGTGGTACCGAGTTACTCATGCCATCGTGACTACCATCCTCTCCATTAATATTACTCTGAAACATGAAGCAAAGAGTTATCATAAACAATATTAGATGACATAACCAATGTATCATTACTATCAATCGAGGACTTATCTGTAGAAGAATCAAAACTCTCTTTCTTGTTCTTAAAATCCTTCTTCACATGCTCTGGTTTCCCACAGTTCCAACACTTTACCTTACTCCGTCCTTCTGACTTACCCTTCCCTTCCTTGTTTCCCTTAGGCTCCTTTTTCTTAGACCTACCTTTTACAAACAAGGCATCTTGGATTTCCTCCTTAGACTTCCTCCTCATCTCCTCTGATAGGAGAGTAGGAATAATGTTGTCCATCTTTGGATCTGCACCATTACCACTAATTGTAACAATTAGATTTTCCCAAGAATCTGGTAAAGAAGAAAGTAATAAAATGCACTTATCCTCATCCTCTAGTTTTACATTTATAGATGCTAACTGACTAAGAATTAAATTGAAAGCATTTAAATTTTGTGCAATAGATTCACCATCTTTCATTTTCAATGAATACAATAGCCTTTTCAGATATAACGTATTGGTGAGACTCTTAGTTTGATAAATATCCCCTATTCTCTTCCATAATTTATATGCAGTGGTTTCATCAGAAACATTTAAGAGAACAACATCAGCAAGACATAACCTAATTGTTCCTCTTGCCTTTTTATCTAACTTAGCCCAATCTTCATCTAAAATAGTTGTAGGTGTCTTTGTCTCATTATTAACCGCTAACCATTGATCTCTTTCTTCAAGAAGATCTTCTATTTTTAATTTCCACATTTCATAGTTAGAACCATTGAACCTTTCAATATCTAACCTTGAATTCATTGTAACAAAACTTAATTCCAAAATCAGCAAATAACAAAAATAATAAAAGCTCCCACTAAGCCAAAGAACCTCCTCCAATCTTTTAAGAGAAAGGTGTCCCAATACTCTACCCAACCTCAGCTCTGATACCAAATGTTGAAAATTGAGGTGTTTTCTTAGCTTAATACTTTGTAAAAATCTTCAAAGCTGATCTCTAAATAAGCTTTTTCCTTTGTTACATATATTCTTTGTGGGTGATTATCTTGATTAATCCATTTTACTATTGTAAAATGTAGACAAAAGTTGATAGAAGAACTAGACAGGATGTTAGTAAGATTACACAAGATGTACCATGGAGAAACACTTTTGGGAAAAAACTCCACCAAGAATTATTCTATTATTCAATCTTTGAAATGCAATAGCTCCAATTCTTGCTTGAGAATGCTTCTTCTACCTTCACCAATCTTCTTCACAACTTGCAATAAAACTATGATAAATCTATTCAACTTTCTTGAGATAAATAGGCTTTGATTTACTTTGTAAAATCCAACATGAGTTACAATTACAATGCTCAATCCCTATCCCTAAAAGGTATGCCATATCTCATACAAATAGGGTTATCCTATGAAGAACAATGCTAAAACATGTGCTTCATCCATTTGGTGTCCCAAACTAAAGTCACAACTCAACCTTCATTCTGTTGATAATTTCAAAGCTCCTCCTCAAAGTTGGCGCCCAAAAGTAATCCTCCTACTTAATTGAGCCTTCAAAAATATCTCAACATGCAAAAGAGGTAATTCTAGGAAAGCATCTTGGGCGCCCAAGTTGGCTCCAAGTGATTTCTTGTTAACTGAAACATTTACTCAACACCATTCATGCAAGAATGGTCATCGCCTATTATCTGGAGGTAGTCCTTGTTATCTGTCATACAACTCAAGTCATTAGCCATGCATTTCAAGTTAACTGAAGTCAACTAGCATACAACTAAAACTAATTGAAGACAACTGAACCATAACTGAACTGAACTAAACTAAACTGAACTAAACTAAACTGATTCTAAACTGAACTGAACTGAACTAAACTTCATGCATGCAAACATCAAACCCTGACTCCTAGGATCTTTACATGCATTCAAAAGTGTTATCTCTTAATCAGAATAATTAATTGAACTCAAGGTGAGAGTCACCTTACCATGTGTGCACCCACATGTTCCTATTATTTAGGAATAACTACAAATGTCAATTTCATGATTTACTTCATCAAATATTAATCTCATCCTAATTTTAGTGTTGTTGAACACATTCCAAGAACTTAGGAGATACATGAAATAATTAATGTTTAGGATTTGCAATTAAATGGCATCCTATTTCCAACAAAGGCATGGTTCTCCAATTCTCACACCCGTAAACCAACTTCCAGACAATTGAAATATTCCTCGCCACGTGCCTAGCAACAAACTTGAACCTACAACAAATATTTTCTTTAATAGGGGCATTATAATTTGCAATGAAAGAAATACAGTCGCTTCCTCTTTGATATATATAACTATCCATCTAAAGGAAAATTGTGCCATAGGTGAATCAAATCATTCCTGGAATACTCAAAAGTTTAGAAATAGAGAATAAAAACAATATCTTCGAAAATGTATAGGGGAAAAAGCTAATAATAAATATGATTATAATAAATGCCTATATTATGCTCAATAAGCTCATGTCTAAATGAAGTAGCATAAAAATTATAGGAACATGCTGCACAAGCTTATGGAGATAGATTACACGCTTGACAATTGTATGTGGCTAAATGTGACTAGATTTGTAAATGGTAGTCATTTGTTGTATGGCTAACATATTGCTATTAGACTGCGCTTCTATTTAAAATCCTTTGAAAACTCTCATGAAAATCTTCTTTTTGCTTTGTGGTGAAATTCCAGCACTGTTGTGTGTAGTGACATCACTTCCATTTATGTGCATTAGCATTGTTGTATAACAACCATGGTTCAATCTATTGAGTTCACTTTCCATTATGACTATATATTGAGTGCATATAATCTTTATTGACATAACCCTTGCACCCCTCCTGGTGCAAGTGCTAGTTTTACCAATGAAAGAGTTTCATTTTTTTGTTCTTTCTTCATTACAATATTTACAAGAATGATTTTTTTCAATATTCTAGCAAAATGATCTTGTATAAGTGAAATGCAAGTGTGATGGCATGGGTTCGATGCATAATTGAGATGTTTTTAGTCTATATAGTTAGTCGGGATTTGATCAAGCTTTCATGATAGAGTTGATTATCATGATCAAATAGATATCCCTAGTGATATTGAACTTCCTCATGTGAGGGGATCACACAAAGGATGAGATAGCTACACCACCTACTCTACTACCCAATGCCAAAACAAGGCACTTTTCTTTAATATTTTTATATTTGTGCCCAACCTAATAATTTCTTGGTTGAAAATGTTCAACAATAATTTGTGATACATTGGTTTCATTCTTAGCTTTAAGGTTCTTTGATGTAGTAATTTTATTTTTAAATTTAACATTCTTTAAAAATATTGAATGAGATTATTTTAATTTTTGTTGTCAATTTATGACCTTAGGGTCAAAATACTATTTTTGGGCTATTTCTTTTATTTGTCCATTTCATGTTACTATGTTGATGATGATACAAATATAGGCTATGTAGAGAGGTTTTGTGCACAAGGTGTTCCATCTCTTTAGACTCTATTTAAATATCACACTCTTCAATGATCAAATAGACAATAGCAATTTTGCACTTTGTCTCTACCAAAAAGTGACAGTTAATGAAGTCCATTTTTTCCTAAATATTGAATGAATTGAAATTCACTAAAGGAGCTCAATTTTTTTAACTACACAAAGGTGTAGATTCATTTCCAAAAGATTGGAGTGTATGCACATCATCACATACAAGAGTCATTTGAGCCATTTAGGAATTTTTACATATATTTTATTTCAATTATTTATCTCTACTTTGTGATAATTATCATATTTGTTTCTATGAAGAATAATAAGTACATGTTGTGCCCTTAGCACACACGCCCCGTTCGGAATGAGGACCCTCTTTTCTTTCACCTCGTCGGGTCCTTTTGGGGCTGCCTAGTTTTGCGTGCCCCTCTTTTTTTGATATTTTGGATGGTCGATGTTCCTCCAAAATTCCATCATAATTTGATCATGCCACCGCTTTTGGTTTTTGCTTCCTTCCGGGGCCTCGAGGAGTCCCTCTGGCATTTTGGCTCTGAAACGGCCCTGGGCCCTTTCGGGCCCGGGCGTTCAGGGTTCCCTCTTCGGGTTTCCCCTATGGAAATGCCGTCCCTTGAGGCGTTCACCGAGCATCTTCCCGGACCTTGGGGTCCGTCCAGCCGCCCTCTGTCAAAAACTTGTTAAAATTTTTTTGGGGCGGCGCCTACCCCTCCAGGCCCCGGACCCCGGAAGTCTGCTTCCGGACTTCCGTCTCGGTCTTGCCGTATGTGACGGCGAACCTCCCATGGCCTCCCGCTCCTCGGGCCCCGCTTGCCTTATCTCCGTCGGAGGTCTTCGCCGTGGCTTGTCTGCCGTGGACTCTTTCGGGCCCGGTCGCCTGGAATTCTGTGGCGGTCCCGCCGTCCCGGACGGTGGATCCATGGCAGAGTCTCGCCCTCCGGGTCCCGTGAAGGTCCCCGCTGTCGCCGTTCAAATCAATGAAAAATCTTAAGACGGCCGTCGCATTGCGTCTTCCTGATTGCCGGGCCCCGGAATTCCCACCGCCGCCGCCGACCTATTTTCAAATTCCACCAACCTTTTCCCGTGGCCGTACGAGCATTTATTGTAGGCATTCATGGCAGTTGGGGTATAAAATGCCCAATCCGCCCGAGTCATTATCATTCTGTAGAATTGTAGCGAATTGGGGGAGCTATCATCTCGAGCCCACCGCCTTCGACAGTGTAACGATCATCGCCGTCAACATCATTTTGTCGACTCCCGGTAGATCCCACGTCTCGCCATATAGCGTGTTTGAGGTAGGTGACCCGTTTGCCCTCCCGTGTGTGTTTTTCATGATTTTGAAAGATCTAAATGAATGAACAATTAGTTAGGATTGCATGAAATGGAAGAACACTAAATTGCGCTCATAACCCATATGTTGAAAAATTGACAAACCTATCGGAAATGCCCTCACCGCCGATTTAGGACTTTTCTGTGGCGTGGCTATTCTTCGCACAAGGCGATCAGCCGCCCCGGGCCCGCGATTCACCTTCGCCGTCCGATTTTAAGTTTTGAACCCTGCCGATGGCGATCCTCCTCTCCGGGTCCGGGTCATCGGGCTTCCATCCCCGGAATGCTGGTCACATTTCGCCGTGCTCGAACTACCATTTCCTCCCCGCCTCCCGGCTGCCGGATCCTGGCATGCGTCTCGTTGATAAACTTTAAGCTGACCATACGTCCTGCGAGCCCGTCGGGCCCCGGACCCCAGAGTTCCGCCTCCGGGGTTCCGCCTGTGTTTCGCCGTCGGCAATGGCGAACATCCCTCGGCGTCCCGCCCTCCGGGCTCTGCCTTCACCTCCCCGTTTGGCCTTTGTCGACGAAAGTCTTTGCATCATTTTCACCTCCGGGCCCCGGACAGCGGGTTTCCCAGCTTGATTTTTCATTGTTCCCACTGCGCGGTTTTCGACAATGTCATCAATACCTTCCGGGCTTTGGGCCTCGCCTTCCACTCCGCCGTTGTCTGCTCCTCGCCCGCCATCGCTAACACCGAACCCTGCCAACGACGACCCTCCTTCCGGGCTCCGAGTGTTGGGTTTCTTTGGTCCATTTTCCGCCGTGGTCCACGACGAAGTTTTGGAAAACTTATCAATGCTGTCGTGTCGCCGGGCCCTGGATCCTGAAATTTTGTTCTCGGAAGTCTGTTGTTCTCCTATCATCGGGAATCTTCACCCCGCCCTTCCGATCTTCGGGCTCCGAGGCGCCGTCTGTCATAGAATATCGCCAAATTTCTGAGCGTCCGTCTACTCTCCGGGCCCCATGTTCCGGGATTTCGGTCGTCGCCCGCTGCTCCAAACGAAAATTCCCGTCCAGAACTAAGCCCTCCAAGCTCCGGCCTGCTGGGTGCTGTCAAGTTCAGAAATGCAAAATCTGCCACCGGGCTCTTGCTCCTGGACTTCTGTCCAATATTTTCTGTCCTACACGGCGAAGTTTGTGCGCCTTCCTGGCGTCGCCGGCCCGAACCCTCAGAAGTGAATCAACACATGTCAGCCGCCTTTTGGCCCTTTGGGCCCCAGA
This sequence comes from Sequoia sempervirens, assembly GCA_007258455.2. Classification (NCBI taxonomy): domain Eukaryota; kingdom Viridiplantae; phylum Streptophyta; class Pinopsida; order Cupressales; family Cupressaceae; genus Sequoia; species Sequoia sempervirens. Next base: position 81,931 of record VDFB02161258.1, on the reverse strand, counting down.
CCCTGGACTTCCACCTCCGGATTTCCGTCTGCTGTCTGCCGTCACCAACTGCTATCTCCTGGCGGCTCTCTGGCCTGAAACCTCCGAAGCCTTTTAAATCTATCCAAACAAGCCCAAATCTGGAATCTGACCTCGACCCACATCCTAAATTTTGCTCTTCTTCATCATGAGCCTCCTAAAACATTAAAATTTGGCCAAGGAGGGTCTCCGGGAGCCTTCGGCCATGTTTTCCCTTCGAAACAACATTCCTGCTAGGGAAGTCTGGCCCTCCGGGCCTGGATTATCCAAATGCCCTGAAACGAAGATCAATAAAGTCTAGAGATAAGATTTATGATATACTTGATTGATTATTTAGATATTATTTTCAAAATATGGACTAACATGAATGCTTTTGATATTTTATTGTGTTGACTTTCCCCTTGCTTGCAGAATATATGGAATCAGGGGAAGAAGTCAGGAAGGACCGCTCGGGGAAAGGAGGACAAAGATCAAATGAAGTATCAGTTCCAGGGCGAACCGCTCCACTTAAAGGTCACCACCGACTGGAAGGAAATCTCAGATACCAATATCGGCCAGGTTGATATAGATGAATTCATTTAGAGGGTTAGGGTCAACCCGACAACAAAGAACGCCAGATTAATACGGCAGAGTGGATTAGCCAAGGCTGCCGGTTTCCCTCCCTCGCTCGTGGCGCCCGAATTAGTAATGGCTTGCCGAGAAGCCTATCAGCCAGACACCAGAACAATCGTGGATAAGGAGGGAAACACCTTTGCGGACATGTCGCCAGAAGGGATCACCAAGACATTCCACATTCCCACATTCCAACAGATGGAGGTCCCCACGTTAGAAGAATGCCAAGCGGTGTGGGATGCTAATCCGGGAGGATGCAAGAAGTCAATCAACCTCTATTAGCTTAAGGAAAAATGGGGCAGTGCTGCGAAGGTTCCCCAGGAACTCTTCTGTAGCGATTTCCACGAGGATTACCATGACTTGGTAACCTTGTTGAGCAGGGTCAGGGGTCTTCCAACGGCCACCTACTTCCAGGAATGGATGGCCTATTTTATTGAGCAGATTGTACAGGGAAATGAGGACGTCACGACTAAGGTCTCATTCTACTGGGGAGGCATCATTAGCGACTGTTTCCACGAGCAGTTTATCAATGTGAAGAAGAGTTCTAAATTCTACATGACCTCCTACCTCGTCTACTCCCTGGCAGATCGAAGACAATACAGTGGGTTGTTTATAGCACCCGATCAGAGGCAGAAGCAAGGACTTAAGGCCTATGACAAATATCCACATCTCCAATACCGCAACTTCAAGAAGGAGTACTGCATGGTCAATGATGCCTTCATTGGCCATATCATTAGGTTGATCGCTAGAGACTTCGAGAGGAGGATCTCCCACAGCGCCAGGGTGCTCCTAAAACAATATGATTTCCTGTTCATCCAGTTCCCCAAGTTTACATACATCCGGGCCCATGGTTTCACCAAAAGGCCGAATAGATTGCCTCGCTATCCCAATGACAGAATCATCCTCCTGGAGCTTTCTCGACAGCTCCAGCACATCTAGGTGATCTTCAACAACAAGCACATAGCAGGAATCTCCTACCCCATGACCCTCGGCCAGGGCATGTACCAACTACAAACGTCCCAATGTGCCAGTAACTCTGAGAAGGAGCTCAAGGATTACCATTTTGACTGGTACACTGCTCACCCACGGATGGACCCACATGGCCATGTCAGGAAAGCACTGGGACCAGTGTATGCCCACCAATACCACATTGAAGATTTTTGGGATGACTGCAAAGATGACAAGGAGGTCTGCGCAAGGCACTATATGCACATGAAGGTGCAGTTCCTGAGAAGGGTGCAACCATTCCCAGTGCCAGATCAGGTGGAGGAGGATGAGTCCACCATTATGCACCTGAGGTACCCTGCAGTTGCCAACCTGCCAATACCATCAATCGACTGGGACGAACAGGAGGTCGATGACCTGGACACCATCACCCAACCAATCATAACTCATACCAAGGAGTGGGTCGATGGGCGGGTGGCACATCTGAAGCAACAAGGGGTGATCCTGACCTATGAAGGGCTCAAAAGTGAGCCAAGTGCCACGAAGGACGTTGCTGCCACCACGTCGATTGGTGAGACCTCCAAGTCTCCTCCAGTCACCAGGTCCTAGAAGAGGAAAGAAACAGAGACCGCTCAGTCTCCTGATCCCAAAACCCAGACAAAGAAAGAAACGGGAGGCCCATACCCCAAAAGGCTTAAACAGGCAGTGGGCAAAACAGAATTGCAGCCCCCATTGGCTCTCCGTCCCCTCCTGTGGTTGCTACATCTCCACCGGTAGTGGACATTTCTGTCCATCTTGCCCCTTCACCCCCGACCTAGTCAGTAGTTAACATTGACTCCTCTTCTGGCATGACCACTGCCCCTTCTTCTACTGCCATGTCGCCCATCACATCGCTCCCTCTCGCAACAATAACATCACCTGTTCCCCTTGCCACTATGCCCAAGGATCTTACAAGGCACATGCAGAACCTCCCCCCTAAGCTCTCACAGATCTTAATGGACCTAGCTCTCCAAGCAGCCCTCGCCCAACCCCTCGCGACAGCTCAGCCTTCACAATCGCCAACAGGGCCGCCAGCTATGGAAGCCACAATGCAAATTTCAAAAGAGTTGGAGGAGCGAGAGCAGGAAGCCTCGAAGTCTATCGAGGAGGAAGCCGATGAGTATTATGAGCACCCCAAGTACGAGCACCAAACCATCGACAAGGTGGTCTATGAGGAGGAGGAGACAGGATCTTCCGAGAGTGGGGACGAGGAGGGTGGCTCAGGTGCTAAGGAAATCATCTAGACATTCGATGATGACCTTGAGGAGGAGATGGCACAACAACTAAAGGACGTTGGGGCGGAGGCAGAAAAGTCACCATGTGGTGAAGAAGGGAAACCGCCAGAAGAGCAATAGATAAAGGACCTAACCGAGGCTGAAGCCCATGTTATCACAGGCCCCGAGGCTGAGGCTACTGAGGAGAAGAAAGAAGAGAAAATATAAAAGGAAGAGAGCCCACCCGACAACCATCCACCGGGCTGCCCATCAAGCACCTCGTGTTCGTTAATGACTCTGACGAAGAGGAAGAGGATGCTTCCCAAAGGAAAGAAGAACCCCAAAAGGAAAAGGAGGCAGAAGTCTTGCCTTTGACTGAGAAGAGCGAGGGCAACTGTGAGTCACCCAAGGATAAGTCTGTAATGCCTGAATGGTTGGAGAGGCAACTTGAGAAGACGACCCCTATGCTGAAGGACCCAAGGGCGAGATTGGAGGCCATCTTGGCTTGATCCCAGATCACTACAAAGAAGGAGAAGAAACCCAAGGTCTGATCCAAGATAACAATGGATGCCTTTGGCTCCCGAGCAGCGCAAATTGCGACACCTACTATTGGCCAGGCAGGGGTGAGTTACAACATCTCCACCATTGACTTGGGGACAACAATTAGAGAACAAAAGGTCAAGCACCTTGAGGAGTCAGTGGCCACAGTGGTGCACCTGATAAAGCAGGAAAATGTCTCCAAGGATGAGCTCAAGGCGCAGGTTGCAGCATTAACAAACTACATTAAGCAATGGTCCTCAGTGGACGACCTGCCCACCACCTCCACAGCCGCACCACAGTTGCTCTCCAAAGAATAGATAGACAAAATGGAAAGGAGGAAGAACTTGGAGAAAACCATCGAGGATTGGTTCCGACAGGTCACATATGTCAGAAACATGGGAATCAGCAGGGCTGTGCAGACAGCCAACAAGTTCTTGGACCTGATCCAGTCCCTGGAGAGCACAAAGAGACTTTGCACCAATTTCCCTGCCATCTATGACTCCACCTTCCCAAGAATCGAAGCCATCCTTCAGATGCCTGAGGCCACGTGGGAGGAGAAGCTAGAACTGAAAAGGGAGGATCACTGGTTAGTGGATGTGTGGCATAGAGACCTCGACAACCGGAAGGAGAGGTTGGAGCAAATCTTGAGCAGGGTGGATCCTGATATTGAATGGATCAAAGAAATCCAGGTGGAATGTGCCCGATATCTGGAGTTGATGACGGGATATGATATGCCCACAGTGCAAATGGACCCAAAGAAGATCAAGCCATACTTCCAGGAGAAGATGAAGGACAGGACAGTTGGAGAAATCACAACGGAGTTCCTGAGTTTTGCTGCCCGCGCCTTCGACCAATCGGAACTATTTAGGGACCAAGGCTCGAAGTATGATGAAGATTGGAAGAGGCTGGAAGAAAATGCTAAAGAATGGAGCTATCAGGCATTACGATGTGAAATCCTTGAAATCGACAAGCTCCAAGCGGTCATCCTCAAATATATAGAACATGCAGCTTCTGAGGAGCAGAAGGACAGCCCAGCCAAAGACGAGGACCTTCCTAAAGAGTAGCTACAACAACAAAGAGAAAACAACAATTTGCTAAAAGACGAAAGAGCTACAGTGCCATCCACAAGAAGACGAAATAGGAAAGGGACAAAAAATGTATTTTAAATTGTAATCTATTTGGGGGTAGGTGAAACCCTATTTTGTAATGAATCTTGGCCACACAATGAGAATGAATCTTGGCTATTCATTTAACTTTTGGAAAACTATAAATAGAGCACTCCCCTCATTTGCAAAGTGAGAGTTGAATTGTTGTAAAGACATGCTGCTGAAATTTATAAGACATTGACTTGGTGTATTTTCTTGGTTTCTCCCATGTTATTTGATTCATTCTCCAATATCCAATGTTTAGCTTAGATTTTATTGCTATTTAGTTAGCTATCTTATTTCTTTGGGTAAATCTTAGGAATGCTGTTGGGTGATTGTGAAAATTCCTGCCTTGTTGATGATTCCTTAGTCCATACTTTTTGCTGTTTGCTGATGGTAAATAGCTGTGCAAAGTTAGCCTGGACTTGATTTTAAAAGCTGTTCCAAACATTCATCTTTGATTCATGCATGTATGTGGTGGATGAAGGATGAAATATCTGCAACCCTTAGAAGATAGCACAATTTCCATGATACTGTGAAATCCCTGGTTAAGTGGGATATTGTTTTTGAGAAATTGTCCATTGCAGGAACTCCATTGTCACTATTCATAGCAAGCTTCATACTTAGGAACTTTCCCTCTCCTTCGCCCTTTTTCCTTTTCTTAGTAACTGACCCATGTTAAGGTTCATTGCACATTATAAAGCCAAATCCAACAACTAAATGGAGTTCAAGATTGCTGTTTGAACCTACAGCCGGTGCATAACAACTTCCCATCCTAAGGACCCCATTTCAAAATCCAACTTCATGCTTTGTGTCCACACTTTGTATTTTCTGTAAGACCGCCTTGTGATTCCAGCAAATCACATCAAACTACTGAGGTATCTAAGCACTGTCATGACCTGACATCTGAGAGACCTTGGGATAGTGTTCTGCAATTCGATTGTGGAATATTGTCTTTCAAGAGAGGTAGCACACCTATGCACTGCCTGTGTTGAGAAGTGCATGAAAACACCATCAACAGTACACTAATGAGAATATTTGATAGGATAATATTCAAACTTAGAACCTACTTGTGACTAGTGGGATTTTTCACCTCTAATCCACTTGCCTTTTGTATGATGAAAACTTTCAAATTCTATCAGTAATTGCAATTCAATTCCAACATACCAAGGCACATTCATGTTGAGATTAACTATGATACTGAATTCAAAATTCCAGACATGATATAATCTAGTTTTAATAAATTTTAGATGGGATAGAATTTAACTATGAGACATTTTTTTATAGTTCTAATTATTTAAATCTATTGCTTTGCAATAAAATTTATTTCACTTATTTATATCTTATAAAAATTCATACTACATGTATGGGTAAGTGCATGTAAAGTTGAGTCCATGAAACGTGGAAGTTTTTTCCTTAGCCAAAAAAATGAAATTGACATTGCAAAAACGGGATCCCAATTATTTAAAAATAAAAATCGGGGTCCTGTTTAGCTTCAGGATCCCAAGCTTAAATTCCAAACGTGATCCCACTTTTTAAAAATCAGGATCCCATTTGTTAAAGGGTCCTGAACCAATGGACGTAGAACGAGATCCTGATTATTACAAAACAGGATCCCAATTTGTAAAAATCAGAATCTCGTTTTGTAATAATCAAGATCCTATTTTAAGATGGTATTTATTTTTAGAAAACAAACAAAAATTCATTCTACTCTGCGCACGAGATCCCAATTTGGTGGGCAACAATGACTGTTAAAAACGATCTCTAGGTACGCCTCCACCCCCATTTTTTATTGAAATTTTTAATAGAAGAATAGATTTTACCATGTTTTTTTTCTAATTTATTTGGCATTTTAAGCATTTTATTTCGCATAACAGTAGAAATGATGATTTGTAGAAATAGATGAAAAAATGTAATGAAACTTGAAGATATTGAATAGAAAGGAAAAAATGAACCTTGAATTGTATTTAGAAACAAAATTTAGCTTTTGAAACCTAAATTGTTCAATCAAACCAAAAAAAATTGTATTTTAAAACCCTAATTGAAAGGAAACAAAAAAAATTGTATTTCAAAACCCTAAATTGAAATGAAATAAAAAAAATTGCATTTGGAAACCCTAATCAAGCTTTTTGAAACCCAATTCAAATCAAACAAAAATTGGATTTGAAAACCCTAGTTTAAATGAAACAAAAAAATTGCATTAAAAATCCTAATTTCTTAGATTGAAACCCTAAATTGAATTGAAACAAAAAAAATAGCTAAAACCCTAAATTGAAATTGAACAAATTATTTTGCATTTGAAAACCCTAATTTCAAGCTCAAGAATATTTGATAATGGAAAAAATTCATTTGCATTGCTTAAATGTTTTAAATTCCATTTGCATTGTATGGAAAAAAAATATGTTAAACTTTACTTTCAATGTTAAATTATAATTAGATTAGAAAACAATATGTTAAAGAATAGTTACAATTCATAAATTTTATTAATGTTTGTTTGCAAATTTAGTTAGCAAATTCCTAAATCCTTGTACAATCCATTTCCAATTGTCACTTAATTAGATAATATTCAACATTCATGTCTATTTTATGTTTTAATCTCTCTTAGTCATGCCTTGTTTCCATTTCTTGTTTGCATGTGTTGTCTCTTGTCTTTTGACAATATTAATCCTCATTCTAGTCAATTACTTGTTAATTAGGCGTCTAGTTTAGTCTAAAATCTCAATTTGCACTAGTTACCTAGACACTAAAAGAATCTAAATATTTTTCTTTTCTTTCTTTTAGGTTCTTTCAATTCCAAACAATCCAAAATAAAATACTTGATTCAACATTAACTAATTTTATATTATACATTTTATATCATAAAATTCATTTAAGTGGGAAATATTAATGAAAAAAATGTTAAATAAAATAATCTTATATTCAATTAAAAAAATATCCAGTTAAAATATACATCAAACTCAATCTTAATAATACATAATTACGTGTTTCTATTATGGAAATAGTCAATCTATTCATAAAATCAAAAATATTCATAAACTAGTCACTAACTTGCAAGTCCATTATTCCAAGGGGCACCCAAACTTCACCCTAAGTTCCCTAAACCCTAAACCCTAAACTCTAAAATCTAAACCATTAACACTAAAGCATTCATTTTGTCCTAGGACCTTAAAATGAAATTTGGTTGCCTTAGGCAACTCCACCAAATTTCATTCCCTTAAGCCATGTCATTTTGTCATAGGACCTTACTACATAGATCTCCTTAAGCCATCATATTACCCTAAACCCTAAACTCTAAACTCTAAACCCTAAACCCTAAAGCCATCATCTTTTCCTAGGCCCTTAATGAAATTTGGTTGCCTTGGGCAACTTCACCAGATTTTATTCACTTGAGCCATGTCATTTTGTCCTAGGACCTCACTAGACATAGATCCCCTTAAGCCATCCTATCACCCTAAACCGTAAATCAATGTCTTAAGGGGTCCTAATATGACATTTATTAAGGGGATAAAAGAAGTTCTCAAAATTTGGTGAAGTTGCCCAGGGCAACCAAATTTAACAATAATAATATCATCCAAGATTATAATATGAATGAGATTTCATGATCTAGGTTGGCCAGTTGAAACAAGAGCTATCTCAATCAACTGTTCCACAAGAAAATGTTGTTCACTAACTTGCAAGTCCATTATTCCAAGGGACACTAAAACTTCACCCTAAGTTCCCTAAACCCTAAACCTTGAACTCTAAAATCTAAACCCTAAACACTAAAGCATTCATTTTGTCCTAGGACCTTAAAATGAAATTTGGTTTCCTTACGCAACTCCACCAAATTTTATTCCCTTAAGCCATGTAATTTTGTCGTAGGACCTTACTGCATAGATCTCTGTAATGTCCCCTTGTTAAACTTATCCTAGAAACATAAAGTGCACAAGTAAGGACATAATTTATTTTTTAAGATTTTGTGATTTCTGGATTTTTGATTGTGTTTAAGTTTTTTCATCAACGTTTCGGATCACACTCAGTGATCCATCATCAGGATGATAAAGAGCTAAGAAGATATTATTCTTTAAAATATTATTCTTTAATAGTTTCCAATTTATTATTCTTTAAAATACATTATTCTTTCTCACATTATTTTTCTTTCTAATTTATTATTCTTTATTTCATTAATATGTTTTCAAATATTAATATATTATTACTTCAAATACAATATACCTTTTTGAATTTTCGTACCTATCTTTATTTTCTTTTTAAATTTTAGCAATCTTTAATTTCATTTCAATTTATTATTCCTTCTGATTTTATGTTAGTGTTTAAATAGATTTGATTTTCACTATTAAATATAACTCTGATAATTTCCAATATATTATTCTTTCTTATATTTTATTCTTTCTTATATTAACTTTTTTCAAATATATTTTTCTTACATTATATGCTTTCAATTGTTAATATATTATTCTTTCACGTATAATTTTCTTTCAAATATAATTTTCTTTCAAATATACCTTCTTACTTGAATTTTCTTACTTTCTTTCATTAATTTTCTTAGTTTCAAATACATTATTCCTTCTAAAATTGAATATTAAAATTCAATATTCCTTCCAAAATTGAATTTTCTTTATGTTGTAGTCCTCTTTCTTTAGTTCTTGTCTTTTATTTCTTTCATGTTTCATTCTTTTAAAAAATATTTCATTCTTATTTTTTTCTCTCTTATTTTTTAATTCTTTCAATTTCGGTTCTTACCTTATCTCTCTTGTCTCGGTCTTTGTACCCTACTCTCTCCTCATCTTCTCACCTCTCTTCCTTTTAAGCAAATTAGGTCTGCATCTTACCTTTTATCTTCTTAGCTCTTTATCATCCTGATGATGGATCACTGAGTGTGATCCGAAACGTTTTTGCCCATCTTCTTAGCTCTTTATCATCCTGATGATGGATCACTGAGTGTGATCTGAAACGTTGATGAAAAAACTTAAACACAATAAAAAATCTAGAAATCACAAAATCTTAAACATGATGGATTGTGGAAATCTCATAGCATAATTTATTTTACCAACACATCATTTTGCTCATGTAAATTGCCTTGAAGGCTTGCATACATCACGTATTATCAATAAAGCACATAATTTATTTTTCATGATTAGATCATTTTAGATTGCACATTTTAAGAATAAGACAAATGAAATGCATTAACATCTAGTGCATAAACTAACATGATTAGTAATGACTTATTACTCTTGATTGGAATAGATATTCGACTTGTTTCCTCTTTCCTAACCTCTTTAGATGGTAGGTTTACTATGTCAAGGGTGCGTGCACAGTCTCTAATTGGACTCCCTCAAGGTTTCCTACCTGTCTTGGGACTGTCCATCAATGGGCCGATTTACCAACCTTTCCCTCCACAAAATCCCTATCCTTATTGAGTGCTAGCAAAAGGGAATTTTGGCCCGAAGCCTATTCTTCAAGGGAAGGTCATAATAGCTCAATAAGACACAATAATTGCTGTAAGCAACACTATTGTGATATTGACAAATAATATCCATTTATTTCTATATGTGGAATTTATTATTCACTTACACTATAGAGATGAACTCAATATATAGACACATATATCTATTGACTGCAAATGTGTCATTTAATCTCTCTATGATTCATTTATCCTATTGAATTCACAAATCATCACATATTAGAAAATTCACTGATATTGATTCTAATAAGATATGAGTTAGGCATTACACTGTAACCCACTATCATAGGAATTGGAATTCAATTATATAAACCTTGAAATGTTATATCAGTTGGTTGAGGGTTCTTAACTTTGATTGTCATACTAACTGGACTTCTTCTAGACCTATTTCCCTGAGCCCGATCCGTCTTCTTTCTTTGATGCGATGATGTATCTTCCTAAGATTCAATTGTTCTTGTTTCTTTGCACTCAAAAGATATTGTTAGTGTAACTCAACAGATAAGAATCTATTATCCATAATTATATTAAGCATTATAATTATTTATAAGGCTCCATAATTGCTACAAACACCATTATTACATAATCGTATATAGTATATATGTATATTCTATAAAAAAATCTAATATATAATTATCTGTACTTGATTAGCAATACTCACCTTTGCATGAACATGCATATCATCTATATTTATATGTATTTATTTTATATACATATATATAATAGAAAAATATACAATTGCATTAAATAATCATGATGAAGCTTATTAAAAGAATAACAAATATAAATAACAAAATATGTGCATATAATAACCATAATAAACATACCAAAAAATAATTAATTTTGATCATAAAATATACATATACAAATATAATTTTAGACCTTAATTATGCTAGAGTCTACCACAAAAAATAACAAATATAAATATCAAACATACACCAACATAAAATAATTATAATGAACTTACTATGTTGCTGCTTATTCCTTGTGATCAGATTTTCACATAATCTTTTATCAGGTTGATTCCTTTTGTCAGAATATATTCCTAGGTTCCTTTCTTTATTCCTCCTTCCTTTCATTCGATGCCCCCCAAGAAGTTTATGAATACTTCTTAAATATCCCACGATTTTGGGTAGGAGTCACATCCCTTCCAACTCGTGGGTTTTTTTGAATAGTTGTGGCTTTTATATTGCTGTTTGGATTTAAAAGACTATCTTTAGATTGTTGTTAGGTGTTTATTTAAGGGTTAGAAATGGTTGTGATTTAGATGACCTTTTTTTATATTGATATTTATTATGTGTTTCTCATTAATATATTATAATGTTTATTTTATATTAATAATTGTTATTTGTTTATTATATTTTATATTTTATGTTTGTTTATTTAGTGTAGAATGATGTTTTTTCTTTATCATATATTATAATATTTATAATGATATTTAGAAGTATCATTTATTATCATTACAATATATCAGTTTCGTGATATTACCATTGTAATTTCTATTTATTCTATAATATTCATGTCATAATACTTACCCATGATATTAATGTTTAAATTGTAATTATTTATATTTATTTATTTTTGATATTTATTCAATTTCCTTATTTATTTGTCAACAGTTCATATTTAGCATTTAAAATTTTAGGGGCATGAAAATCCCCTTAAGCTATCCTATTACCCTAAACCCTAAACTCTAAACTCTAAACCCTAAACACTAAAGCCATCATTGTTTCTTAGGCCCTTAATGAAATTTGGTTGCCTTGGGCAACTTCACCAAATTTTATTCACTTGAGCCACGCCATTTTTTCCTAGGACTTCACTAGACATAGATCCCCTTAAGCCATCCTATCACCCTAAACTATAAATCGATGTCTTAAGGGGTCCTAATATGACATTTCTTAAGGGGATCAAATAAGTTCTCAAAATTTGGTGAAGTTGCTCAAGGCAACCAAATTTAACAATAATAAGATTGTGCAAGATTATAATATGAATGAGATAAATCATGATCTAGGTTGATTGATTTACGGTTTGGGGTGATAGGATGGCTTAAGTGGATCTATGTCTAGTAAGGTCCTAGGATAAACTGACATGGCTTAAGTGAATAAAATTTGGTGAAGTTTCCTAGGACCTTAATGAAATTTGGTTGCCTTAGGCATCTTCACCAAATTTTATCCACTCAAGCCATTCCATTTTGTACTAGGACCTTACTACATAGATCCCCTTAATACATACTTTAGGATGTCTTAAGGTGTCCTAATATGACATTTCTTAAGGGGATCAAATAAGTTCTCAAAATTTGGTGAAGTTGCCCAAGGCAACCAAATTTAACAATAATAAGATCATGCAAGATTATAATATGAATGAGATTTCATGATCTAGGTTGATCAATTTACGGTTTAGGGTGATAGGATGGCTTAAGGGGATCTATGTCTAGTAAGTTCCTAGGACAAAATGACATGGCTCAAGTGAATAAAATTTGGTGAAGTTGGCTCAGACCTTAATGAAATTTGGTTGCCTTGGGCATCTTCACCAAATTTTATTCACTTAAAAGCCATGTCATTTTTTACTAGGACCTTACTACATAGATCCCCTTAAGCCATCCTATTACCCTAAAACCTAAATCCTAAACTCTAAACTGTAAACCCAATAGAATTAATAAATTGTCCTATATTAATAGTTAATTGTTTTTTCATTCAAGTAACATGCCTTATACATAAATGAGGCTTACATATTTTATCATTTTCTATTCAATTAGGCCATTTATATTGAATGGTTTAAGGGTATTTCCTAAACATGTATCTTACATTTTTAAATTACAAATCTAATGCAAGTTCACTTATATCTTAGAGATCACATGGATCGATTCAATAATATTTGCAATCCACCTCCACGCCATCCATCTCCACCACCTTCACCTACACTTCCACCCACTCCACCTCATAACCCCCCACCTCCACCACCTGAAATCAATGGTGCTTGTTTGCAAGCATGAATCAATGCCAATGTTAGAACCATCCAAGATCAAATCAACATTATTCAAAATTAAGAATGTGTCGCACCACCTGTGAGGATGTTTGCATCTAGGATGCAAACTGTTGTTGATGCTATTAGGGCTATGGATGAGATCTTAAATGAGCATCGAAAATGGCTAGAGGAGATGAGAACTTCCGATTTTGAAAAGGAAAACACAAAGATATGAAGAGATGTAGTAGAGATCCACAACAATTTCTAAATTAAGACAATGATCTTATAGTTATGAATTTATGAATTTGGTTCGATGAATATTTTGTGTGATGAATTTATAAATTTGGTTGGATGGATATTTTTAGTGACATGAATTTATGAATTTGGTGGAATTTATGAACTTATAATGATGAATTTATAATAGTATATATTTTATGACTATCTGCTAGATCATGATTTCTCCTGTTGGAAAAATGTAATATATATATGCGTTAGACATAAAATGAGATTTTTGTGAATGTTTCAAGTTTATTTTTTAGTATGTACTTGTATTAAAATTGCATAGTTCTAGATCTTAAAATTTGAAATTTGTATGTATGTACATAGTTTAGTTGAATGATATATGCATGCATATTATGAATCGTATTTTTTATTTTAAATGTATGTACATGTTAAATTTTGAATTTTGCATGCACATACTCAAGTTCAATCAATGTATATGTATGCACATCCTATTTAAACAAATTTGCATGTGTGTTTAAAATTTAACTATTTCTTGTAATTTTGTAAGTTTGTATGTTAATTTTGTATAATTTAATGCAGGTGCATTTATATCTGATATCATGGATCAATTTAACATTGATGATATCATCAATCCAACACCTCAACCACCTCCACCTCCCCCTACCCCTCCACCTCCCCCTACACCCCCTCAACCTAATATCCTACCTCCAACACCCGTTGCATCTGATGAGGCTCGCTTGCGAGCACACATAAATGATCAAGTTTCATCCATTCAAAATCAAATCAATGTTATGCAAAATCAAGCATTGATTCCACCACACGTGAGATGTTTTGCATCTACGATGCAAAACGTTGTGGATGCGATGATCAGGATTATTGATTTTGATCTAGATAGGCATCGACAAGAGAGAGAGAGTAGATGAGACAATTTTATGTAGACGGTCTCTCCTATAAACAAATTTTAGACCTTAAAATAACAAAATCCCACCTAGCCCCTTACTTTCTCGACCCTGTTACTCGACAACCCATTCCTCCCAATAAATCTAGAATATCTATGAGGTGGTGTATACATCCACAAATGAGTGCAAATTTTTGGGATCGATGGTATATGGTTTTGACAGTCCACCACATGCTAATTGGGAGGTCCCATTGTATTTTTTGAGGAAATTGTATGTAGTGTTTGTTATGGGGCAAAAGCCCAATTATTTTGATTTTAAATCATTTCAGGGTGTTGGTGGCGGCATGCCACAATAGAGGTTAGGGGCAAGGGTTGATCCCCAATGCCCTATGCATGTGCAACCCCTTGTTGCTCCTCTTGGTCTTTCCATTCTCACACCTGTGCATCATAGTGCGGTGGTCTCGACAATAGGATTGCTTAGTACACTCACATGAGACCTTGATTAGCATGCTTCTGCGATAGCGAGTAGGGAGCATAAAGATGATGATGATGGAGTGTTTTATGGAGTTGGTCCAAGTACCACTCTAAGAGTGTTGAGGGTCCCACATGTACTTACTAGTTGCCATCAATTATGCTATGGACTTGATCATGCCACACCTAGTTTGGGTGGACGTGGAGATTCTGGTGGTTCATCTGGTCACCTCAGTTCATTTGTAGAATTTCTTACAGCAGACCATCAGCCTGAAGACACTGCGACACAGGTATAAATATGCATCTACATGTTCATTTTATAAGAATTTTAATGAATGTATATATCAAAGAAAAGTTTGCAATACATTTTAACAATCAAACTAAATGGTGTACAAATTACACTAACAATGGGGCAATCATCTGCTCTGCGAGTACATACATCGACACTAGTCCTAGTTGACAACCCTTATGGGGTATTTTGATATCGATTGTTTAAATTATATATGAAATGATTTTTAACTTGAGTTTTAAATTTATAATTGAATCATGAACATATGTTTAAAATATTCATGTTGGTTTAGGGGAGTCAATTGGCTTCCATGTCGATTCCACCCGAGGGGTCGTCAAGTACTCCTCCACTATCGAGCGTCGTAGATTAGGGGGAGGTACATTTATATTGTAAATTGTTTAACTTACATTAGTATAGTTACAATTATGAATTTTGAATTCACTATATATCAAATGTGCATGTACACTTGTAAATATTATTAGCGTTAAATGTCTGCATGTAAGTGTCTAGGTTGATACCACAATGAGAATGGACATCAGGCAAACATTAGATGTTGCGGCTACTCGCGAGGCCTTTGATTTTTAGGTTGTTTAAAAAAAATTCTACACAAAATGTGCAAACATGAATATATATATTTAAACCTAATTCAAGTATATGTGCTTTAAATTTGATCTTGTGGGACTTTCTTAGTGCAACTTTTTTCCATGACCCAGTCATAGTTACACCTCCAGGAGGACATGTAGAGCAGGATTCAGATATCATGGTAATTTAAATTTTTTATTATATTTAAAGTCAATTACAAATTATATAAATTCTGAATAACTTTAGTTTTAAATGTAAAATTGAATATATATAATGAGCTAATACATGTTTTAAATTCTTTTTCTTTTATAGCATGAGACACATCTTGTAGTTGAGCATGTACAAACAGGTCCTGGAGAAGAGGGTGCACAACCTCAAAATGCAGTACAATTAAAATATGATAACTTATAAATTAAATTATTTTTAATTGTAGACTTACATCTAATTTCAACTTTCTTTGTCTTGTTTATGTAGATTGATTCAGAGAATTTAGAGGTTGGTTCAGGTGCACCAGAGCATCTAGACCCAAATATGATGTAATTTAATTTTATGATGAATTATAAATTAAATTGTCATTAAATCATTTTTCATTGTCTTACATTTGATTTCATCTCTCTTGTATAGAGTGTTTCAGGTCATCCACATAGTCCGCATGGTGTGAAGAGGTCTCTTGACTATAGAGACAATACATGACCTAGAAACATGATTTTATGGGTTATATTTGTTTATTTCATGGACTACATATTTGGTTTCTCATGTACTCTGTTGGACTTTATATTTCATGGCTCAAGTACTTAGTTGGACTTTAGTTCATGGGTTGTACTTTGATGGACTTTATTTCATGCGTTTAATATATTGGTTTCATGCACTTAATATGTTATAAATTATGGAATTTATTATTGTTTGAAATTTTAATTTACACATGTACATTTATGCATTTTATGTTCATAATCAAGACATTAATATAGGGCATTAATGTGAAATTAAATATAAATATGAAATTAAAGTTGAAATTAATAAGACATTTTAATATTTGTACTTTACAAATTTAGTGATCCCATACATGATATACATGATATGTACATTCAATAATTAATGATAATTAGTCAATGAACTTATTCAATTCACGTCAATCAATAATTAGCCAATAAATCATAATTTACAAACAAAAGCAATCTATTTATATACCACAAAGGATGAAATTTTAAGAAATAAACAATACCATACAAGATTAGAAAACAAAAGCATTAATAAATTCTATAAATAATAACATCCAACACTAATTTATAAGCTGTCAAAACAAATAATAGCATCCAATAGTAATTTATAAGCTGTCAAAACAAATAATAACATCCAATACTAATTTATAAGCTGTCAAAACAAATAATGGCATCTAATACTAATTTATAAGCTGTCAAAACAAATAGTAGCATCCAATACTAATTTATAAGCTTTCAAAACAAATAATAGCATCCAATACTAATTTACAAGCTGTCGAAACAAATAATAGCATCCAACACTAATTTATAGGTTGTCTTAAGGGGATGTCTTAAGGGGTCCTAATACAACATCTTAAGGGGATCAAAGGAGAGTATAATTAAGTATAAATATTAACTGATATAAACAAATATTATACTTTAGGGTGAGTCATCATAACAAATGATATAATTAAATATAATATTTAGGATATGTGCTAATACAACACGTCTTAAGGGGTCCTAATATGATGTCTTAAGGGGATCAAAGAAGAGTATAATTGAGTATAAATATTAAGTGATATAAACAAGTATTATAAGTTTTAGGGTGATTCATCATAACAAATGATATAATTAAGTATAATATTTAGGATATGTGTTAATACGACACATCTTAAGGGGATGTCTTAAGGGGTCCTAATACAACGTCTTAAGGGGATCAAAGGAGAGTATAATTAAGTATAAATATTAAGTGATATAAATAAGTATTATAAGTTTTAGGGTGAGTCATCATAACAAATGATATAATTAAGTATAATATTTAGGATATGTGAATCCACCTCCATGTCTTAAGGGGTCGTAATACAACGTCTTAAGGATATAATTGATTTAACAATAATTTATTCATGATATTTAGTGATTATACAATCAAATATAAAGTTTCAAAGTAGGAAAGCATGCACATTTAACAAACAAAATATATAGAATATTGATTTTGATACATAGAAGTACATAGAGTACATAATTGTGTATGTACATGTATTTGCACAAAATGTTTAATTGTGTAAGTATGTATGTACATATCTATCATCTCAGAACAATGTTTACAAAATTTGGATATGCCATCTCAAGAACATCTCAAACTCATGCTTAGAATGTAGTATGTCTTCACACCTGATATCAAAAAGGTACAAGCAATATCAATGAAATCATCAAAACATACATATTTTAATTTATATAAAACTATCTATATGTACACAACTCAAGTACCTGCATTTAAAAGTATTCCACACATGTGTGTAGGTTGAATCCAGGCATCCTCTCCTTTTTATTTCAAAGTATGAGATCAATGCAATGATGGCTTAAGGATACAAAAAAGGATAATAAAACAATTTTAACTACTAATGTACAAGTAATATCAATATATAATCAAAACATGTATTTAAATATAATTTAACTAATAATTACCTATTTTTACCAAGTATTCAATGTTGTCTAGGTTGAATCTGCATGGACTAGATCCTTTTTGTGATTATGGCTTAAGGATCTATAAAAGGACAATTTAAATCATTTTTAACTAATATCACACTTGACCAATATCGAAACATGTATTTAATCTATTTAAAAGGACAATATAAAACAAAAACTATATTTACCTGTATTTACTTATTCCTTTGTACCATCTACATCCTCTCTTTTTTGCAATGCATCTATGATTGTCTCATGCTCTTCCATAGAAATTGTCCATAGCACTTTATTTGTAGGTCTTCCACGATACCGATCTAGTTTTATATTTGTTGCCACCACCAAATGTGAAAAATGTATAATCTTTTTATGCATTTCATAATCTTCGAATGCAGGTAGACCATTCTTCCTTGTTAGGTATTTTCGTAGCCAAGTGCCAACAACCACCGCCGATCCTATTGGAAAACATGAAAACCATCATCAAATAAGTTCTCAAAGTTTTCTTAAGGGGATCAAAGACTTGTTCTAAAATTTTTCTTAAGGGGATCAAAAACTTGTTATCAAAATTTGCTTAAGGGGATGTCTTAAGGGGATCACCATACCCATTGGATAATGATAGCCATCATAATCTTCTCAAGGTGCTATTAACTTATGTTTAGTCTCCACACAACGAGCCAACCAATATTTCGTTTCCTCTTCATTACCCTCAGGTGCAACAACAACATACACATGTCCTGCAAACAAAATTTGATTTAATAACTTGCACATATCCATATAAATAATTTAGTATTACAAAATAACTTAATAAATTGAAATAAAACATGAAATAAATTGAATTAAATTACCTTCTTGTACAAGGTTTGAAACACGGTCATAGTCTTTAGATGCAAACACTTGATCATTTTCTTCAATAGTTCTTTCATATTGATTGTGTGCTTGTGCAGGTGTCAATGATCTTTGCTCCCACTATTCAACCCATTATGTATTTTCACATGCTTCCCAATCTACTGAGATACAAAATTGACAAAAACATGCAAGCTCCCTTGTCCAAATAGTCCATGTGCTTGCTATCGAACTCCTAAATGAATTCCATTTAGTAGACCCACTGATTGTCTCACAGTCAACTCTAGGTACAATGTTCTCTTCTTCAACCAACCAAAAGAATCGATGAACTATAGAGTACTCACTTGAACCAGGTGCGGATAATCTTGTATTACACCAATCCACAATCCCATGTGCATCTTTAAATTTTACTGCATCCTCAAATTTTAAAATTTGTTCTCTAGCAAGAATTATTTTGACACACA
This sequence comes from Sequoia sempervirens, assembly GCA_007258455.2. Taxonomy (NCBI): domain Eukaryota; kingdom Viridiplantae; phylum Streptophyta; class Pinopsida; order Cupressales; family Cupressaceae; genus Sequoia; species Sequoia sempervirens. Next base: position 62,546 of record VDFB02161258.1, on the reverse strand, counting down.
CACTAGCTCCATCATGTTCTCCTTTACCATGCCTAGCTTCAAAAAAACTCCATATATGTTGGACATTAAGTTCCTTGTGAACCCTACTTAACCAATAGAACATTCGAGCATTCTTGAACTGCCTCATACAATTATCTGACCATATGAGGTGTTCTGTCATCTGGATTCCTCTTTCTCTTAAATTTCTATAAAATATATTGAAACAATATTGAACAAACTCTAACGAGTGTAACTGGTTGTTGCTCAAATAAAAATGATACTCCCTCAAAACTTTTCTATCATCCTCAGTGCTATCATCTGCATGTCCATAAACAATATGGACAAACACAACTACTTGTACTGAATTATAATACTATGATTGAATTTCCTCTTGTAGAGCTAGAGTATAATTTTTCGCAAAATCAACCACTGAAAGTATAGTACCAATTGGAAATGTGTTTCTACGTGCGCAAAATTTTCTATCAAGCCATCGAGCATATTGAGAGTGCATGACATATTTTGGTACAATATTATTCTTAAATTCACTCATGAATGCATGCACACTAACTTTTTCTGTAACTAAATCACAATGCTTTCCTATTTTTCAATCTTTTAAAGAATAGTGAACATTCTTAAATATTTTAACATCTACTAATTGTTGTAAAAAAATCATTATCAACACTTTCATGCATACAAATTCTTAAGAAAGATTTCCACAGCTAATGCATTGTCCATAAATACAAGAACTTAAATAAAACAATTTACCATTAGTTCTTTCACAAAACAAACTTGATATAAACTCCCTTATTGCTTCAGGTGACATATTAATACCACATTCCTGTATAATCATGTTAGTATGCAAGGTACAATGTATATATCAAAAAATATCATAAAAATAACAAAATTGAACATTTGTTTTACAACAACAAGATATGCATTGCTTATTAATTTTTACAAACTAGGGTTTACATTTTTCAAAAGACCTTTGAATTATTTTAATATTACCAGGTAACACTAAATCACCACAAAATTTTCTATAAAATTTAGTTTGTGTTGTATCTAATAGGTGTTTTGGGTGAGGATTGTGAACTTTGGACCCCACCCTTAATTTTAAAACATCTCTAGCTTTATATTAAACCCTATTATTATCATGCCAATAATTTTTGATTAAAGATTTAATTTCAACATTCAATTTCATATCAGACCTCGGGAGTTGACCACTAAAACTCCAACATTGGTTGATAAGATCATTTTCTATACTTTCTCTTCTTTTTGCTGCTCTTAGCAATGTTTTAGGATGTATTTTTAAAACTTCACTAATATTGCTTACCATTCTTTTATTCAAAGTTGCTTTATTAACTATAGCAATTGTTATAGCTCTTCTTGCTACTTTTTTATCTTTAGATCAACTAATTTTCCCAATAGATTGAATGGCACTAGCAACAATAGACATAACATGTTTTAATGATTGATCTTTTCTTTTTGGTTTAACAAAAAGCCTAACCTTTTCATTATTTTCCTCATTTTTTGCATTCTCATCAATTGCATCATTAGTTGACATTGAAATGCAAAATTTTTACGATAAAATAATTTTTTATATATTCTATTCGCATGCGTTCTTATTTGCCTCCAAGAAATTTGACTAGGAAGATTATCGAAAATATCACTTTCAATTTTTAAAAACAGTATTTTCATTAAATTCAACATCACATCCTAGATTTTTCATTTTCATTTTCATTTTCAACTTCAAAACAATTTACATTTTCATCTTCATTTTCATCAACAAAGCGGTTTTCATTTTAATTTTCATCAACAAAACAATTTTTGTTTTCATTTTCAACAAAAGGATCATTCTGATTTTCATATTCAACAAAATATTTTTCATTTTCATTTTCATTTTCATTTTCAACAAAAGATTTTTCATTCTCATTTTCATTTTCAACAAAAAAATTTTCTTTTTCATTTTCAACAAATTCTATAAAAGTTTCATCTCTCTGAGTATTATCAATGTCAACATCATTAAGTCCAACATCTTATAAAACTTCTACATACAAATTTACCATTTCACGAACATGTGGATTTGAAGACATACCTGGATTTGTGCATATTGAAACATTCTCCATAGCATTGAAAGAGGGATTTGAAGACATAGTAGGACTTGCTTGTATAATCATATTCTTTTCCAAATTGACTTCTTGCAAATTAGCTTCGTCTACAACCATGGTGTCCTCAATGTTTTCATCTTCAATAGTTGTGGAATTGGATGCTCCACCATCATTCATTGTTTTAATTCTCATTTTTCTTTCTCTTTCTCTTTGTTTCTCCTTCCTTCTCTTTGCTTCAATTTCTTCAGGAGTCAATGTCTTCCTATCTTTCCTCTTATTACGAGCTTGTGAACTCATTATTATAAAATTCTCAAACATAAATGAATGTTGATAGTGAAATTATTTAAAAAATTCAATCCAAATTGCAAGTTGAAGACCTAGAAGGACAAAATTCTCCCTCTTGTGTTCCTCACTCAAGTAGAAAACTAGCACAATTCTAATTTAAAAACTGTTTTCTTCATGCCTCCTTTCAAAACTTCAATCCATATTACAAGTTCAAGACCTTTAGTTCCTCTAAACGAGTACAAAACTAACACAATTCCACTTCAAAAATGGTTTACATGATGCCTCCTTTGAAAAAATCAATCCAAAATGCAAGTTTACCACCTATAAAGACAAAAGTTGATGAAAAATAGCCCAATATGTCACAGTCGACCATGCATGTGAAGTTGCAGACTTCACAGTAAACTTTTCCAGTTACAAATTAAAAAAAAAATGGTTAAAAACAAACGGGATTTCGTTTATTACAAACGAGATCTTGTTTATTACAAACAAGATCCTGTTCCCCAATATTAAATGTGGGGACCATTGACAAATGAATGGGATCCTGTTTATAAAATGAGATCTTGTTTCCCTGTCAACGATCACCACATTTAATATTAAGAAATAGGATCTCGATTTACAAAACAAGATCCCGTTTCTAAAAAAATGAAATTCCATTTGCTTTGTGGTCAGGTTTTTGGCTTGTATTCTAGTTCGGAAAAAGCATTGGGAATCTGAACCTAGGCCTTCAACCTAGTTTGACCTGCAAGTTGAAGGTCCTAACAATGTTAGAGAAAAATACTGAGTTTGGACATATAGCTAATGACTTTTTTTGTAGAATCTTTCGACGAAATTAAAACTCATTATAGATGAGAGTGTAGATTCCAAATATGTAATTTTTTTACAATTGGATTTTTTTTCTATTTTTCAATTAATTTCTGATGAAACTGGTCCATAAACTTTAAATATCATGGTTTTTAAATACTATTTTAATAACTTTTTATCAACATATCATTTTCACGAATGGATTGCATGAGAATGTACTTCAGAAAATTATTTTTAATTTAAAAAAAATTCAAAAAATGATAAGTTTAGGTCATCTTATGCGTGACGTACATGACGATTTTTCAAAACGACAAACATGGCTAATAAAAATTCAACAAAAAAAATATTCAATAAAAAATTACAAAAAAATATCGAAAACGTGCTTTAATGAGTCACAAATCTTTTCTCAAAAGGATTTAGAAAAATAAAATAATTTAGTTCAATATATGGATGATGTATACACGTGCATGGTATGGTAAAAAAGTGACTTTTAAATAGTGGTTTTTAGAAACGCCTATTGAAACTCAATTTGTACCATCTGGGCATTGAAATAAATTACATATTTGGAAACTAGACTCTGAGTACTACATTTTATGATCAGTGACTTTTTTGAAGAATCCATCTCTAAGTGCTTCAAATTTTAAGGTCAAATGTGTCAAATTCTGAAAATTAGGGAAAACACTTCCACTTTTTGGCCAAAAAGTGGACTCAACTTCTTGCCAGTACCTGTATTTTGTATCATTTTTCATGTAATCAAGAATTTGACTATGGAAAAATTATCTCTCTAACAATTTTGTTTTGCATTTTAAGGAATGCCATCCATTGATCACATATGTCACCTCTTGTTGATTGTCAAAGAGGCTATGATGCACATCCATGTAAAAAATCTTAACCTTTGATTTCATCTTCAATTTGAGCCCTACATTTCCAAGTTGGGAAATATAATTAATAAGTTTTACAAAAGGACATTTGCATCCATCATTCATAGTAATTACAAAAGGAATTTTCTTCCCTCATTCACAATTCCAAGCCCTCATCAATCACCTCTCTATCGACCATCACATCACCTTCAGTACTCATGATATTCCTCCCATAAACCCTTCACATAATCAACCATACATATTGAGACCATCATTTTTAAACATAAAATTAAATTTATTCTCATAGATGATGGGTTTGGATTGAACATCCATATATTCATCTAACTAGTGTGGAAAATTGGTTATTTTGTAAAGGATTTTCATATGTAAACTACCACTATCAAAGCATATGATAACACAAAAAGAGAATCAACTAAGACCATTCACCTCTCTCTTAAGGTAGGTATCTATTGCAATAAATATTATACCATGTGATAGAGTTGGACCTTCCATACAACACCCTCCTAGGACTACCATGTATTCATGCCATGAGGGCCATTCCTTCCACATATCATCAATCCTTCAAATTTCCTTATAATGGTGTAGAATTCACCATTCCTCTTAAACATCACCCTCTCAATATTGGAAAATTTTGGAAGGGAAATTCTATAAATACCACCATTTCCCAATTTGTGCAACCATACAACCATGCTTCCACTAATTCCACATCTTACATCCTCCCCTCCACCAACCTAATTACCAAACAAGGAGCCCTCAATTCCTCCTTTAAAATAATTTATAAAAGATGTGGAGTACCAAATCCATGAAGCCTTTCACACATCTAAGTTTCCCATCTCCCATTGGTCTTATGGTCGACCACATCCATAATTAAAGGTTCCTTCCCCAACATAAAAATATGGCCCAACTACCTTCACCCACCATGGCTAAGTAGTTGAAAAATACACTGAAGACTACAATGACATGAATCTACAAAGAAGAATATGTTGCTTGTTTCAAGGAAAATAAGTATCTAATTTTATTGTGCATGTGTTGCAATGAGAACTACAAAGGGAAATATCTTGGCCTTAATGAGCAAGGAACTCTTAACCTTGTGCACACAACATTAAATTTCAATGCTCCTGAGTTAAGATATGCACCATCTAGGATAAGTACTTGTAGTGTCATAAATTGTCACCCTTGACAATTTCACACTAGGTTTAGCCCCCCTTATGTGCTTGGACCTAATCATGCGTTTAGTTTTTCATTTTATAATAATCTTTGGAAAATTAAAAGTTGAATTGGGATTTAATGAATTAATGTTTATTTATCGATGCTTAAATCCCCAAAATAGGTTTGGAATAGGGTGCTAGCACCCTTGTCTAGCCTATTTTGGCCCCAATTCAAATATGTTGGTGTTGGTATTTTAACATTTAGAAATTCAAATCCATTTCTCAGTTGTCGATAATTAATTTGTAGGAAATTAAAGAATTGTATATAAATACAAGTCTTTTTCATCATTTGAAATGCTAGAAGAATCCTAAGGAAATTGAGAGCATAATTGAGCACCCTTTAAAAGTAGTCAAGACAAGAATTTGTGGAATTATAGCAACATTATTTCAATCAAGCATCATGTTAGTAATGCATCATGTCTTCATGTGAGTTTGTTTATGTTTCATGTTTATTTGTTTTATGAGTACTAACACTTGCAAGACTTCAAGTCAAGCATCCAATTCTCCTTGAAGGTGATGAGTACAATGACTTCAGTCCATCAAGGAATGCAGATCTGAGTGGTAAGTTGTAGCAATTGTCAGTTTTTCACTTGTTTATCATTTAGCCTCTACCTGATTGAGGGTTTAAGATCTCTTTTATATCATCATAGCCATTGTAGAGGTAGAAATTCTAAACTAAGGTTTGACTTGGACAAGCCCCTATACGACACAACCCTTTCCCCTCTTTCTTGTGTGCAAGTTACAGATTTGAAGCGAATTGGGACAGGATTGAAGATCTATGTATAAACAACACCAAATATGAAAAAAATGATCTATGTTGAAATCTATTGATACATGCCACACTTTCATAAATGAATGTCACAAAATATGAAATAAAATGTATAAAGTATAAATAAATCACTGAAAACCATTCTTCAATAAATTTAAAATTGAGACTTCCCTAACATTGCAAAATTGACAAACCATTAAAAAATTTAAACATATCATTTAATAAATTTATAAACTATAAAATACCAAATTAATACTTTTTATTAGAGATTATAAAATAATATTCTTAATTTTCTCTACTTAACCTAGCAAGTCCAAGTTATTTAAAACCCTTTCTTTCATAGGATCTCATGGATTATGAAAGATAAGGTAATGAATACTTAGCAGGGTAATAGATTAAAAATATATAATCAAAATTTAAGAGTTTCTTGGATGCCTCTTCATGCATTTCAAATTCCTGTCAGGATTGATATTTTGCTAGGTTTTAAACATTATGTATTTATAAAGCCATTGACTGTCAATGTTACTCAAAAATCCCACCCACACATAAATGCCAAGTTGATGTTTGTAGAATGCTTCTGTGAAAGTAAATTAGAAAAACCCTTTCACACAATGAGCAAACAAGGAAGTTGGCATTTTGTCCTTGCCTATGCAATTAACTATTAAGTATTGATTATCTTGTTTGGATGCATTTGATCTCTTTGTGGGAAAACTCTAGATAATGAAAGACCATCTATGCTCAAATGCAAATAATAATATTAGTTGAAGAGTTAGTGTTGGGAAACTATGAGGGAGTTTTATAGAACCCTTTTAGATTTATGAGTAGAGCTTCCTTTTTTTTATATGTATATTGGTTGGTGTTTTTTAATATATTTAAAAGTATTAGAAATTAGATTTATTTAGAGTTTAAAATTTATAATAATTATAGTATAAACAACAAACAAGTACACCTTCCACACAAGAGATCTACATACAAGAATTGCTATATTCAACAAGGAAAAGTTACAGAAGAAGCTTTCAAGAAGATATGAAAGCCGTGATATTTCCTGCGAATAATATCCAAGAGATATTTACAATAAAGGTTGAATGCTTATAAGAGAAAATCCCTAAATGAGAAAGGGATCAGATCATGACAAGTGTCAACATCACATGAGATGTGACATTTAATGATCTAATATCTCAACTATTAAAGCATTCCTAAGTTTAGCTAAAGTGTGTGAGAATAAATTAGACTAATAATCAATACAAGATTAATTAATTATTAGCTAATGTATGATAACTCTAACACCCCCCCTTAAGATGAACTTAGGGAGTAGCTAAAAAACCCTAAAAAAGGGAATGCAAGATGGGTCCCAACAAACAAGGCCTTGAAGTAAGGTACCCATGTACAAAAATAAGATCTCTATAATGTGGAGAAATAGAGAAAACCTCATAGGAAAAACTCTACTCCAAGAAGAGATGAAAGCCAAGTGAAGGACTGAAGAAGCCTCCAAACAAGGCAAGGTTGTCCCAAAAGATAGGAACAAAGAGAACACCACAGAAGCATGAAGAAGTTGCAAGCACTATCGAAGAATGATTGTTGTAATGCCGAAAGAATAACCTTTGCTGAAAAATCTAATAGTCAAGATCAAGAAGACAAGAATTTGTATGTGTTCCCTCAACGACACTACTCAAATCAGATGAAAAACAAAGGAAAACACCTGGAACTTGAAGATACAAATGGAAAATGTACCAAAAGTCTAAAGAACTAATCATGAGAAAATGGAAGGTCACCTCCAAAAATAGGAATGCAAGAGTGTCAATATGGTAAGTGCTCCATCTCACTGAAATGCATGGGTAACTAGCCACTGCATCTGCCTAGTACATAGGAACAAATACTATATACATAGCTCACTCCAATGAAACCAAAGAAGTAGTAGCACCAATAGTAGAAACCCCTCCATAATGCTGAAAAGGGAGAAGCGTGACAATTACATTGAAACTGAATTCCTAAAAGTAGTGCATGAAGAGGAACCGAGAGCATCTTAAGGTGCATACATGAAAACACAAGTAAATAGAAAGGATGTGAAAACAAAAGTCACATACGCATGAGAAAGGTATGAAGGCAAACAAAGGAAAACAAAGGCAAACATCAACCCCCATGGCACTTTATATCATAGTGCGAGTACAACAAGGCACAAATTGATATGCAAGAATCCCAATACTACACATACAAAGATAAGGCACTTTATTTCAGTGCGTTTACAAATGATAAATACATGCAAGGTGAGCCCATAAAGTCCAAATAAGACGACAACTGAGAAGAAGGATTTCTAGAAAAATAAATAAATATAGAAACCACCTACACCACTACGAAGATCTTGGAAACAAATTTTCGACGATATCTCATTTCCAATTTTTGACATCGTAAGCAAAAGTTATGCCGAAAATACTGAAGACAACCTTAGAAAAGAAGATATGACTTTGATTGGAAATAACAAGATCCTGAGAAAAAATATCCAAAACATATCCATACCATTGGAAAGTACTCTGAATTATCTTTTCGACGATATCTCGTTTTCCCGATTTCAACATTGTGGGAAAAAGCTATGGCCTCTGGAAGAAAACAACTCCCAAAGTGCAAAAAAACATAGTTTGCGGGATTAAATTTGATGACCAAACGACCGTTGCAGCAAAATTGTGAATCTAAATTGACGGTCAAACGACCATCACAACATTTTTACAATTTGGTTTATTTAAAAAAAAAAGCAATAAAAAAAATTACATGGTATTTTTAAAGAAAAAAATATTAAAAAAAACTTTTTAGTCTGTGCAGCTGTGTCCCCTCTTGGTCTTTTGATTTGTTTTAAAAACAATTTTTTTTTTCAAGGATTTTTCAAAAAATTAAAGCTTTTTAAATAAATCTTTTTACAATGAAAATAAACTACAAAATTTTTTTTGCAGAAAAATATTTAATTTTTTTTGACGAAAATTTTACCTCAAAGTGCATGCAGAGGCCATACAACAAATTTTTTTGCCTCAAAAGTCAACTGCTCAGATTTCGATGATTTTATAGTCAATCTTAGGGTTTTTGGCTGCTGTGGACGCAATGGTGAGGTCCATTTGGGCTCAAAATGCTCTGAAAAATCAGGCACCCCTAGATCTAGCAAAAAAACCCTTTCTTCAAACCCTCACATATCTGACAAATGGAAGTCAATTTTGACAAAACAAAGGTCAATCTTGACTATTCTAGAAGCTCTGGATTCAATGGAAATGTCGTTTTCATGCCAAAATGCACTAAAAATTCACCCACCTCCAAAATTTGCAAAAAAGAGCAAAGGGGATTCAAATATGAAGCCTGCAACCCATGTTGAAGAAGAAAACCTCATAAATCGAGAAGGGGTTCGCTGAATCTATGCTCTGATACCATGTTAGAATTGTGAAACAAACACAAAACCATGAGCCACAGGATCAAACAAAAAACAAGTACACCTTCCACGCAAGAGATCTGCAACAAGAATTGCTATATTCAACAAGGAAAAGTTACAGAAGAAGCTTTCAAGAAGATATGAAAGCCATGATATTTCCCGTGAATAATATCTGAGAGATATTTACAATAAAGGTTGAATGATTATAAGAGCAAAGCCCTAAATGAGAAAGGGATAAGATCATGACAAGTGTCAACATCACATGAGATGTGACATAATGATCTAATATTTCAACTATTAAAGTATTGCTAAGTTTAGCTAAAGTGTGTGAGAATAAATTAGACTAATAATCAATACAAGATTAATTGATTATTAGCTAATGTATGATAACTCTAACATAAATTATAAATGTATATATGTATATACATTTAACGATTTTGAATATCTATAAAAAATAAAATTATAGATTATACATTTAAGAGTTGTTTAAAAAAAATAAAATATCTATTTATTATATTTACTCATTTTTTAATAAGAGGGGTAAACGCTTTTGATCTGAAGCTATGAACTGGTGAGGTCACAAACATGAGACCTAATCCCAACTATAAATTCTCAACAATTACACCCTAGTGGGTTTGAACCTTGATGAAAAGAATAACAACACAACAACTTAACCATCACACTATGCCACTATTGGCAATGTGGTTGTAAATATATTAAAGATCATGGATTTTTTGTAAATATACAAATTGAAAAAAGTTCAAGAAAAAATTAACTTAATTAAAAAAATAAAATTTATTAGAAATTATGTGTAATTTTTTAATTTGATTTGTCATGAATTATCAAATTGATTTATGGTTAATTTGATATGGGAGTTTATACTACTAAATGCTTCTACAATATATTAGTTATAGAAAAATGTCAAGTGAAAGTGAGAACAAGCATGGATAAATGTGCTTTTAAAGGCCTAAGTAGAGCACATGTGCATTTATATATAGTACCTTGTGGACTATTAAGTGATCATATGGATGTAGAGCAATATTTTTCTAGTTGAGTGGGATTTACTTTGCTTAGGTGGGATTTTGAGACTATATAGATAATTTCATCTATAGTAAAATACTTCATTCAAGCTATGGATGGCTCAACAATGTTTCATATTAAATTTACAACAAAACATAAATTCAATTTTAACTTGAATTGGATCTACAATAAAAAATTTAGAAGTTTTTTTTCAATTGGACAAAATTAAGAGCATGGTCTATTGAGGTGAGAAATTAGGATATAAACAAAAGATTCATCACCATCTAGATATAGTCCTTCCCATTAGATTGTGATTTAACTAAATAAAAAAATGAATATATTACTTACAAGTTATAGTCCAACATAAACTATTTTTCATCTCTCTATAATTGAACAACTCTTCTTGATCTCTCTATACTTATAAATCTGTATTAATAATAGATATAATCCTTAAAATTTGATAATCACCCCTAACCATCATGAGCATTTAAGTACCTTTCAATTGATGTTTTTAAAAAAAAAATGTCAAAAAAATTCTAATACAAACTTTCAAGACATAATTTACTCATATTATACAATCTCTAATTTAATAAAAAAATAAAATATCATATATACCCTTTCAAAATCCCTCTTTTACCCATAAAAGGGTCATAAATTGTACAGTTCAACACCACTAAGCTACCCTTAACTCTTAGAGAGATACTTTGAGAGACTTTGCAATACAATTGTTTCACATTCAATCTCTATCAAAAACCCACTTGAAACCAAACCTCTTTAAACCCTTTTATATGACTATTGTCTATATATAAACAAAACCAAATATGAAAAAAATGACCTATGTTGAAATCTATTGATTCATAACACACTTTCATAAATGAAAGTCACAAAAATATGATTTTTGTTGTTGTATAAAGTGTAAATAAATCATTGAAACCACTCAATAAATTTAAAATTGATACTCCCCTAAGACAAACCATTAAAAATTTTAAACATGTCATTAATACAAACTATATTTTTTATTGGAGACATTATAAAATAATATTCTAATTTTCTCTACTTAATATAAAATTAAAAGTATTTCCAATAAAAATATTTCAACTTTTTTTATACAAACATGAATCGTCATTCCATGGTGACATTCAAATTAAATTCCAGAGCATAAAAATTATTGAATAAGAAGCTCACCCATCTTAAGACTACAAGCATGCCTGGCTTATTTTGCATAACATAAAAGAATAAGTCATAAGTTACTAACAATGCATAATGTAATTGTTCATGGCCGAGGATATTAAATGGCAATGGCAAGTGTTAGTTAATCACACCCAATTCCTCTATGACCGATTTTAACAAGCATACCATAATACAACCAACAACAAGCAGCTTAAATTTTAACTGCTAAAAAGTTGCCATTAATACGACCAGAACTAAGTATTTTGTTTCTATTCCGGCAGTGCAAGTCACCTGCAGTTGATCAACTGGAATAACTCAAGTTTAAGATTTTGTGAATCAATGCTAGAGCTAATTGCGGGGACATTTATATCAAGTTTCTAAAAGAGTTCCTTCTCTCAACTAATTTTCATGCACGAATGTTTCAATCCCCTCTATATATACAAAACTCAAACCCTGCTCTTTATAGTGTTGTAGTACCATTGCTTTCCTGCTACATGATGATTGTGCTTCTGTTACAGATGAGCCATATCAATGGAGAGATGTTGAAATGAGAATGTAATGATGAGAGGTGTTGAAATGGGGAATGTAAATTACAACGTAGTGATAAGAGTTGTTGAAATGTAGAATGTAGAGGAGTACATACATGTAAAGTTGAGAGAGGTTGAGAGAGGTTGAAATGAAAAATGTAGAAGAGTATGTAGATGTAGTGATGTAATATGTACATATAAAAGTCTTTGAGATCAAAGATATCAAAGAGCAGTTATATATGGTTGATATGGAGGAAGTTTTAGTGTAGAATTTGAATGAAGATGGATGTATTTATTCTAACGAGCTTCAATAAGTAGTGTGTAATTTGGGATTGATAGAGCAAGGTGGGCATTATTTGGAGGGTTGCAAGAGAATGATATGCAGATATGATGAGAACTCCTATGGCTTCATTATTCTTCGATTTTAAGAAGATTATGGTCATCAATCCTAAAGGTCTAGTTGTATAAGGGTTTCAGATTTTGTGTATGTACCATACGAGTATTCTTAGATGAGTTATTGTATTGGTGTCAAAAATATAAGTTTTCTGATAGTTGGTATGAGTTTTCCACAGTTCATAATAGTTGTAGAGAAAACTTTTGGATTTAACTGTGAATGCTTTTTGATCAATGTTTCGGATCACATTCGGTGATCCATCATCAAGAAGAGGAAAGAGTCAAAAAGCATACACAGTTAAATCCAAAAGCTTGTTCTACAACTTTAAGTTTTGTGTTTAAAGTTGAATAGCCAGTAACTTTATGTTCTTTAGGATATATAAGATCACTGATATATAAGATAATTTATCTATGGTGTCTATTTTAAATCAGAGACGAATTTTGCAATATTTTTTGGGCCTCTCGCAGTGCAAGTTTCAAATAGTTTGGTCTACTATTTTAGAGTTGAATTTTGCACATTTTATTTGGTGTATTAATTTTTCAAGGTATTCTTATGAGTTTTAAGATTAAATCATATTCGGATTAACATTAAGGTTAGGAGTCTTTTAAACACATTTTTTTTCCTTTTTTGGTTCACGAGCTCATTTTGTGTGGATCTGGATTCACGATTTCTTCTAACATTTTTTACTTAAATCTTTTTCAAAGCACATGGTTTTATTAGGGGATTGACTTAGAATCCTTTTTTAGGCATACTTAGATTTGACATGCTTTTAAGGTGAAAATGATTTTCATCATATGAAAGGATATAAATTCTATCTTATTTTCTAAATATTAAGTTGATACTATTTTTTTGCTTTACACTAAGGAAATGACTTGTTCTAATGTGATTATATAGATCTAGGTGCAAGACAATAAGATTACACTAGAGGTGACACATATTCAAATACTTTTGGATCATTGGGACAATGTCCTTGTGCATGATTGTTAGATTCCCTTCATCCCCTACCTCTAGTTGAGGTTGTTTTTCATGTTGTGGGTATCATTAGGGATGTAAGTTCAATTTTCTTGTGAAGAACAAAAGGTCCATTCTCATGCTTTGCAACCTCTTGTAAGAAGAGACAAGGACTAGTCTCAACCTATTGGTCAACTACCACTCTACTTCTCCCTAGGCTCCTAGCCATGTGTTTAGTGGTTTCTTGACACTTGCAAGTTCTCTCACTTTGCTCTTGTTATATTACCTACTTGTGACACTTGGTCGTTTGACAAAGAAACTAAGGATGAAGATGGTAGTGATGGATGGGAGCCCCTTGATGTCACTTTAGACCTCGTTGATGTGTGAGGCAAACCAAATGACCAAGACCCACTCTTGCTCTAACTATAACTCTTGCTCTTGTCACTTAGTGATATATTTGCTTGTTTTATTTTGTTTCAAGCTCCTCTCTATATGAACTTTAAAGGTGTGACTTTTTTCCACCTACCTTCTTTTAGATATGTGTAATATTATTTTATAATTAAGAATAAACACACTTATCTATCAAAAATTATATGATGATGTAGATTTTAAAGTTATAAAATGGGAACTAAAATAAAACAATAAATAAAAATCTTACTTTTAATGCTCACATACAAAATAAAAATATTAAATTTAGTATTACAACTAAAACTAAGTTTCTAAATTGATAGTAGTAGAGTTGGCTTGGGCGGTGGGTTTTCTCCCCATTGGTCTTGTGTTCGACTCCGCTCTCGGGTTTAAAGGTGGGGCTTCTTGCGGGTGGGGGATCTCACCCACAGGGGACTAGTCTTGCCCAAGGGTTATTGGGGTGGGTCGCAGGGACACCCTGTAGTATAAAAAAATGTTTCTAAACTAATATATTTAAAAATGACTTTTTTTTCAAAATAATCTTATATTTTAAGAGTAAAAATGATTACTTTTAAAACTTACTCAAAGTAAAAGTCTTAAATTTATTATTATAATTAAAAGTAAGTTTCTAATAGTATACTTATAATAAAATAAAATAGTCATGATATTTATATTTTAAGAATTTAGAACTTCTAAAAATTAAAAAAAATCGTTTATATTCTATTTAAGATTATGTTATATTTTAAGAGTAAAAGTATTCTAATATCATTTATAATATTCTTTGAAAATATTTTAGATGATTATAGATTTTTATATAAAATATTAATGTGAGAGGTCAACCTGGAATGTCTAACAATAAATAAAATATTCAAATTAGCCATTGTTAGAACTCAAATAAACCACTCCCTATAAAATTCATTTGAACACAAGAATAATGGAAACAAAATGAAAAAGCAAGCAAAACATAATGAAACATTATCCTAATGATCAAAAGATCTTATAGGGGGTGCTTCTTTGTTGTGGAAAGAAGCCCTTTCCCAATCCCTTGATAAGCTCTTGATGATGGAGATGTGTGATTTTTGACTATAATGAAATTGTTATAGATTGTGGATGCAAGTTGTCCCCAAATCAATAGAAAAATCCCCTATTTATAGAATAGAAGGATAGAAGAATGAAAGATAGGAGGAATGTGGGATAAAAGACAATCCAATGGCATTGTGCCACTTGTCAGCATTCCAATGGAGGAAGGTTGTGCATATTTTGATCAATGTGCCAAAGAGGGGGAGATTTGAAATTCAAAAAATGGCTTGTTGGAGGGAGAAGAAAGTGACTTAAATGCCAAGTGAGAGACATGTAAGAAACAATGTAAGAGGAGTTAATGCCATGTTGGAGGACAAGACATTTGGGAGGGAGATTTGAAATGGAGGAATATTCCACTTGAGATGCCTTTTTGAATGAAAATGAGGAATTAATAAATCAATTAAATTGATTTATTTGCACAAGTTGCAAAATCTAGAGGATTGGAGTGATTAGGATTAGCATTAATCATGATTTGATTAATTAAGATGGAGATTAGTTGATTTTGACATTTGACTTAGATTTTTGGATTTATTTAAATCAAATGGGAGGAATAATGAGATGTTAGTGATTTAATTAAATAAATTTGATTTATCCTTGAATTAATGAAGAACTTTAGAAGTTAATTAAATGAGATTGATTTATGTAATTAAAGGAGAACTTTAGGATTGATTGATGACTTAATTAAATAAAATTGATTTATTTAATTAAAGGGGAGAATACAATTTAATCAAATAGAATGATATATTTAATTAAAAGAGGAACATTAGACTTAATTAAATAAAGTGATTTATTTAATTAAGAGAAGATAATGATTTAATCAAATAAAGTAGATTTATTTGATTAACAGAGGAATTAAGATGATTTAATTAAATAAATATTATTTAATTAATTGATTAGTAAAGAAGTGATTTAGGCATAATTGATGTTAGTAAATCAGGACCAGATGCATGTATATTTTACGTGTCTACATTTTCCCCTCTTTGAAGCAATGTACCTACTGCGTTGTTTCAAAGAATAATCTTGCCAAGATCGAAATTCAAAAAATTTCTAATTTTTTCTGATGCCCTAGCGAAAAGAAGTATACTGGTACATTGCCCCCTTGAGAGATCAAGAAAAATGTTCGATTTGAAGTTCAATCTCGTGACAAAGAGGTTCAAGATGGATGTATGGATGGTTATGATGATGATTCAAATGAGATGGTTTTAAGATGCTTAGAATAACCAATCTATACTATCCTTAACAACTTAAAATAATGATGTGATGATGCCTATATGATTATGCAATGGATGTTTTATGCAAATGTATTGTTTATTAGATGCTTAGACTAACAGATCTATATTATGATGGAAATGCAATGTATGTGAAATGATATGAATGATATGCAACGTGCTAACAGTTTATGGACCATGTCGGATGGATGCATTAGCGATGGTGATTAACTAATCCTGGTACCATGTTAGCACAGAGAGAAGAAAGAAGAAATAAGATGATGACAAGAAGATTCAACAAGCGAACTTTATTAGAGATGATGATGAGAGATGGATGATTTTCTTATCAAGAATTGGGACTTTAAAAGGGCTACTTACCTTATGTTTGATAACACACATAGGCACAATGCATCAAGGTATAAAGAACTAGGATGGCGTTGTACCTAGTGTGATGGACTTTGACTCAACAAACAAATAGGAGTATTCTCGTTCACACCTGACATACAGAAACCTTGCTAGGGTGCACTTCCAGAGTTTCAAACATCTCATCTACCAAAACACGGAAATGTATAACCTATCAATGCAATAGTCAACAAGCTGTCCAAAACACCTTCCATACTCATCTAACAAAGCAAGTATTCACCAAGTTATATTACAAGAATGTTCGACAAGCACAACAGACAAAAGATAATGATTGTTGCCCCATTCCTTTCTCTCTAAATCATTTTGAGTAGACATCATCGAGAGGTCATTGGAATGAGCACAATAAGATAAATCAAAAGAAAAGATCAAGTACACAAACAAGTCAATGTTCTTCATACCTCGAGCCAAAAGGATGTGTTTTGTTTAGGATAAATTATCCAAAGTGATTTTCCAAAGATAATGCCCATTGTAGGAAGGATGCATCCTAGGACATGTTAGTGGATGGTGGAAAGTTGATAGGTTGTTTGAAAGGCTATTGATATAAGGTCGATTGACATGTTTGCAAATGATCAAGAGTTTGATTTTGCATTTAGATGTTTGTTGTTTTGATTTTGATTTTACGTTTGAAGTTTGATTTTGCTGATTGCTGTGGTTGTTTCTGTTTGTTTGGCCAAAGGATGAAGGTGATGATTGATTTATTATGGATGAGATTATTGCGGGTGAAAGTGAAATGGGACAAATGGATTTTTTAAATATTTGAATTTTTTTGGTTTTTTTTTGAAATGTTTTGAGGCTGTTTTTGGTATTTTCAAGATTTTGCAAATGTTTTGATTTTCAAAATTTCAAATATTTTTGGTGTTTTTTGAGATTTTATGACTGTTTTTGGATTTTGTGGTTTTTGAATGTTTCTGTGTTTTTGCACGTTTTTTTGAATGCTTTTGGATTTTGTGTCTCGGGGGTTGATCAAAGATTAGCCTTGCCTACATTTAAGCTCAAAGATAACATAGTTCAAATAGCATGTTTTTGACATTTTTCAGTTTTTGACTTGTTTTGGATGTTTTTGGATTTTTCGCATGATTTTGACATTTTGGATATGGATATGTGTGATTATATTAGTGCTCCATTTTGAGATTTTTGTTGAAAATGAAGCTAAGGTTGATTGATCAGATTGATGGATTGATGATGATAACATTGTTGAGGATACACAAAAATGCAAGGATAGTGTTAAGCAACACATTAGGATTAGGATGGATGTCCCAAGATGATGAGGGATTGATTGGATTTGATTGATCAGGATTTTGAAGCTTGATTTGGAATAAGATTTGTCTGAATGATTTTATGTGACGCTGAAGTGCTAATTAGATGCGACTGATATTGATTGTTTGGATTGATGTTCGATGAAAGATAAAGCTTGATAAGGAACATCTTCTCGTCAAAATATGCCATGGGCTAGTGATTTGGATTTTTGGCTCACAAATGCTTGACCAATTTGATTTCACATTTTTCCAATGTTCGGATCACCACATAAGTTGGAGGATATAGATCAAGATTTATTCCCAAAGCAAGATTTAAATATCTACCCTAGTGTCTAGCAATGTATGAAATACCATGGGTGGATGCTTGGATAGGTGTGTGGATGGATGGGTATGGATTATCTTGCGATAAGATAAGGTGTTCGAATAGAGGATGCTCATTTGGATAATGCTTCATGGCTCAAATAATGTTGGGTAGGATAGGATCAATGAAAATGACCCATGTCAAGATGTTTACCATAAGCAAGTGTAAAGTGTGCACCAAAATTTTTCAAGACCAAGATAATTTGGAAGGTGGATGAAAATGGATGGGATATATGGTTTATGGATGAATGGATTTATTATGGATAAGATGGATTGAATGCTGGATTTATTATGGATGAGATGCTTTCACCTGAAGAAGCACACGCAGATGCTCGATTCTACACATGACATCTATTTGCCAGGTTTTCATCATGGTACCTTCCCAAAGCACCACCATAGTGGTTT
Organism: Sequoia sempervirens; assembly: GCA_007258455.2. NCBI lineage: Eukaryota > Viridiplantae > Streptophyta > Pinopsida > Cupressales > Cupressaceae > Sequoia > Sequoia sempervirens. The sequence continues at coordinate 43,910 of VDFB02161258.1, read as the reverse complement.
TCACTAGAGGACAATTTTTTTTCTTTATTGTTTTCAATCCTTTTTCTGATTTTTTTGCATTTTTGATCTTTTTGATTGTTTTGTATTTTTTTGAAAGATTTTAAGCTCATGTTGAACCACTTGGTGGTGTCTATGTAGATTCTTTTGTCATAATGTGCCATTGATATCCTTCTTGAAAAAGCTGCTTTGCCAAGATATGTGTACTTGAATGCAACTTTTGAGATTCCTGATATGCTTTGTTGATATCGGAGTTAACTTTGTCTTTGTGCATACATCATGATAGAGTTCCTTCTAAATCCTTATGACGAAGGGTGGTTGCCAATACATGGTCAATGTGAGAATTGGATATCATGCATGAAGGCATGGATGGAGTGCGTTTAGGAATAAAAGATGGATTGGTTGACAGTTTGGAACCTTTGACTCTCCAAACTTGGGAAGATGAGCAATGATGGGTGTATACGAAAGTGTGCATGGAATTAGGACCAACCGCTTGATATACTTTGTACATTGCCTAATTTCTCCTTTGTGGAAATATTTGATGCATACTTTTCCCTTTTTTATTTTTCCCAATAGTTTCTTTGACTAATGGAGTTTGATAGGGATAATCTTTCTTTGTATATTTTGGTATCCACGTGTATTTCATTTGTCCTTCATGCTTCACTACTTCTTTTACTTTGATGAGGTTATTCTTGCTTTGATTTACATCCTTCTTTTGATGTTGGTTTGAATTTTTGGATGGGGTGATAGGTGGATGAAGATTCATGACGTGGCTAGTTGTAGTATTGGCATTGGTTTCATCATAAGGATTCTTCGTGCTCCCTATGTTGATGTTTTCTTGAGACAAATTTTCCCCCACTATGGTGGTAGTAGCACCTTTGTTCCTTGATTCTGCTTGTTTTGAGATGTCTTGTTCAGTAAGCGTTCTCTGATAAATGGCCACTGTAGATGACGTGATTTCAATTTGCTGCTCTACTAACTCCGGAATACCCTGTTCTGTCTGACTTGTTTCCTTGAGTGGATAATGCTAGATATCCTCATACATGATGTCATTAGTCTGAATTTTGGATATATATGATCCTGATGTTGACAACTCTATTTGACTGTAGGAATCAATAACCTGCTCTTTTTGTGTAATAATATCAGGAGTAAAGGAATCTTATTCTGAATGAAGACCATCTATGTGTCCATCCACAAAAAGCATCTCATGGGTAGATGGAGGAGTAAGTGCTATGTGGATATGATCATCTTGTATAGATAGGAGAGTATCCATTAGATCATTGTAGTATCTTGGAGATATGAATTCTTGATCTTGATTAATTTTGGGATTGCTTTTGACATGCTTTGGATCAAGTTCTTGACATGTGCCAGTTTTAAAGGATGGATTACTTACAAAGGGTTCTTGGAAATCATCATTAAAGTCACAGTAAGTGGTTCAATATCCTCTTGATCTTTAAATGGAATTGTATCAAATGTTGAGTTGAGGATTCCTTCAATATCTACAACCTGAGGTTGAAGGATGTCAATATGTATTGGAAAGGACCATTGCTATACTTTGGTGAAAGACATTGATCATGCTTTGGAATGAATTCTTGAGATATGTCCTTTAACCCATAAGGCGATGTAGAGACATTTTCAATATGATCATTGGTCGATGGATCGTAGATTATGTCAATGGGATCTAATAATTCTAACACTCCTTGAAATAGATCACTAAAAAGTGGCTCTTGATGTATGGTGAGTTGATCATCAAATGGGGTAGAAACATCTTCAATGTGCTCGTTAATGGATAGATCTTGAACATTGTTTTCAACAATTGTGGTGGGGAGATTGCCAATGCTGTCACCAGTGGTTGAATCTTCATCGTTGTCCCCAATAGTTATTATTTTTTGATCAATAAGGTCTTGGATTATATTTTTGAGTCGAATGCAATTTGATGTTGTGTGACCCTTTATTTTGTGAAAATCACAAAGGTGCTTCTCGTCATACCAAGGCAGTTTTACCAGGGGTTCTTGATAGTTCTCATAGATAGGTATTTTAATGAGATTTTCCTGCACAAACTGTTCCATGAACGATTTGATTGGTTTCCCAAGTGGTGTGTATTGTCATTTGTTAACTTGTGAGATTTGTACTTTAAAGTGACCTTGTGGTGATTGATCTTTGAGATGGGGTGATTGATCTTCAAGATGTTGTGATTGATCTTCGAGATGGGGTGATTGGGCTTGTTGTTGATGTTGTTGATCTTGATATCCAACTTCTTGACATTGGAGATATTGTTCTTGATGTGGTTGTGGACACAACTTGATGCTTTGATGACATGGTTTAACCAATGGAAGAGTGTATTGATTTTGGAGTGAAGATGTCTCTTGGCTCAATAATTCAATTAGCTTGGCAAGTGAAGCAAGTTGATCTAGCAAAATTTGATCTTGATTTTGATTTTTACTCCCTTGATATAGTTGATTCTTTTGTTCAAGTAGATTTGGAATGCACACTTGTAGTGTTTGCATGGGATCATGGAAAAAGGATAATGTTATGTTTTGGGATGATGTTTGGATTTGGCATTATAGGTTGAAATTGAACATTTTTGTTGTTGGGAATCCCATTGCCTTGATTTAGGTAACTTTGATTTTGCATGGTCTTACCTTGACTTGGATCAATACATGGGGTCATTAACATCCTGTTTAGAATTTGAACAACATTTGTATGATTCTCAAACATATTTATCCCAAAGTCTACCAAGTGTGGATTTGAAATGTTCATGTTTGGTAAACTTGTACTTGGTATATTCACATTTGGCATGTATGGATTTGGTGGGATAATGTTTTTCATTTGAAGACTCATGCATTGATTGTTTAGTTGATAGATTTGTATGTTTGGACTTTGATTTAAATCTACCATAGGGAAAGGTGTTTCAAAATTTGGATTGAGCATACTCACATTTGTTGTACCATTGAGGTTTGTAGGAGATAATGATCCCATGTATGGATTGTATAAATGTGAGTTTTTATAGCTAGTTGGAATTGTAAGGCTTTGGTAGTTTAGTTGGTTTAGACTGCTCATGATGTATGAATCAAGTTTCTATTCCATGTTATTCTTGTGTTTTGACCTTGTTGACCTCTAAGGAATTTAGGACCAATGATGAGATGAAGGATGAAAAAGGTGAATGATATGGGTGTTTGAACTTTTAGGAACTTTGGATCAATGCTAGACTTTAGGATTTGATTTTGATTGTTTTGATTGGATAATGAACTTGTAGATCCCAAGATGTTGGATGTTATCTTAGGATGAAATCATTCAAAAGGGGGATAATTTAACTAAGTGTGTGAGGAAGGATTCATCCAAACACACCTAACTAAACAAGTGATTTTGATTTGGTTTAAGGATGTACCCAAGTCTAGACAATGATGTTTCCAAAGCTCTAAAGTTGTTTGTGGGATGAGATGATAAATGTTTGGAATGGATGAAGTCTTTGATTTGATCCTAAACGAACCTAACAGGGACCTTGTTTATAAGACCAAGATAGTGAAGAACATGCTTTTCCCTAAGAGTAGTTCAAACCAAAAGACCAATGTTTGCATGGAAAACCATAAGACAAAAGATAACAAGCACATGTGTGAGGTTCAATTGATTTAATCTTGGTTAATGAATTGATTTTACCACATCCACACTTCTTGCTTAGCTTTTCAAACTAAATGTCTATGTCTTAATCTCTTTTCATCCCACAAAGTTCATTATGTGGAAATCAAGAAAATCAAGGCAATAGTTTCCTAATGTTGACTTTAGTAGGAGAAAATAGAGATATAAATTCAAATGCTTAGAAAAATCTAAGGATAAAATCCCTAGGGCAAGCAATAGCACTTAGATGTTGTCAAAGATATTTTCTCCTCCTAAAGGGTTTGAAATTTGATGCCCATGTTAAATTTTTGTTTTTCCAATGTTTTCAATCAAGCAAAGTGTTTTTACTTCAATAACATACAAAAGCCTATGGATATTTGAGACAATATTTGTTGAGTTCCCACTTGGACAAGTTCATCTATGCCTACTTTTAGCAAATGGTTAGATGCTTGACCACACAGGCTCCCCCTTATAGTGCACTTTCTTCTTGGGTCAGCCAAGCATCAATACTCATGAATCTCCCATGGCATAATTTCCATTCTACTAAAGGTCATAAAATTGTGGGGTGGCTTTAGAACGACCATTCTTGCACCAACAAATAGATAAGGATTTTGGCCTTTTTAAACAAGGGGTTTTAATGCGGGAATTTTGTTCATGGGGGATCATCCATGCAACAAGAGACCATTGATGCCCTTCTCGTTAGAACAATCCTCGTGATACTTGCCTTTGTTCAAGTACCCACACTTATATACCGGTTGGAAGTCGCTTGGCTTTAGCGTGTTTCTAGTTGAGTCATTCCCTTGGGTGATTACTTTTTCCCACAAGGCGGGCCCTCTAAGATAACAAAAAAAAGAGCAAACACATCCGTAGTTTGATCAATCTTCATTTAGAAACAAAGAGAAAACACACACGATATGTTCCTCTCACACTCGCAAGATTTGTTTAATTTTTAATCCCAAATGAAATGTGGAGGCAATCACTTACGCAACTTAATATCGCCAAAATCCTTTTGATTCCCAAGATCGTCGTGAGGACATATGTCTTTTGATGATATTATTTTGAGTAAGTGATTACAAAAAAAAAGATGCACATGTTCATTTTAAATCCTCAAAGAAATGATTTGATTCTTTTTAAAGCACCAAAATGAAAGATGAAAGTTGCTTTGTTCAATTGTTAACCTTAAAAAAAATCTAGTAAGTTTGCCTAAAGTTATTTTTAAGCCCTTTGTAGCAAAAATGAAAGCTTTTGTAGTGTTCTTTTTAGAGCCCAAAAAGATGTGAGTTGACCTAAAACAGAAAACTAAAGCATAGAATGGAATCTCTAAACATTTAAAAATGCTTTATCAACTCCAAATTTAATGCTCAATTCTCTTTAACTCCAAGATTCTTCTAAGACCGCCTCTTATCTTTCAATGTTGCAAGTCCCTCGTGCAAATGAAATTCCTCTTCCTTCCTTTACACCTATCAAGAAAGATAATCATGCAAGAATCAAATTATTTAATTAAAACCATTTTAAGCATTAACTAAAACAATAAAACAATTTTAAATAGAAAAGACTAATGATTTTAAAATAAGAAATGGAGCATTAATAAGAATCTCACTTGCTACAAACTTTTACAGCAAATCTTAATTAGAAGAAGACAATTTTCCAACAAAGCTGAAAGCCTCTCAAAAAGTCATAAATGAGCAACATTACTCAAGAGGATTCTTGCAATCTTTGGTTTCTAATTTTCAATGATTTGCTCAAGAAAGATACCGCGCTTAGCTAAAGATATTTATAATTAAAGCAAGAGTAAGGCAACTTGCAGCAAAGATTTCAAATCTATATTCAATGTTCAATACAAGTAGATGCATTAATGACAAAAGATTACTTCAAATCCACTCTTCCAATTGATATATGCTTGAACAATCATTTAGCTATGTTTTCTCTTCATTATAGTAGCTGAATAGAAGATTATTTGGATACAGTGAAAGTAATGTAGTATAAAATATTTCCAATCAACTACTTCAAAATTTGACAGTTGTGGGCTTTATTCACTTAACACAAACACATACTATCACATCTCTTAATGAATGCCTATAACAAAAATCGTGCCTTGTCTTTTCTAAATCAAAAGATGGAATCATAGCTAGGAAGCCGCAAATTGTGATAATCGAGGCTAGCATGGTGGGTTTGACTGCTACAAACTGGTTGGTCTGGGGCATTGGTGACTGCTCGTTGGTGGTGGTGGAGGCGAGCCAGCACATTAGAGGGCGCATCAACACTAGGGAATTTGGCAGAAACAGAGTGGAGTAGGGGGTGATTGATTCTATATGACATGTGTCAAGTGGCACCTGGAGTGATAAGTGGTGGATTGGTAGGGAAGAATAGGTAGTAGAGAGCTTTGAAGGTGCAATGGGAAATTCCAAGGTGGCATCGGGGAGTCTTGCAGGCAGGTTCAAGAGTCGGCCGCTACCAACGGTAGTGACAAAGCCATGAAAGGGAAGTGACAGATTATTTATAAGTGTTGATGAGAAGTTAAGGGAGTAGGGAGTTGGAGGTTGGCAACGATGTAGAAGATCTGGATGGTGACCAAGACTAACAGAGGCCGAGAGGGTTTGAAATGGTGATCACATGATTTGAAGGGAATATCGACGGGCTTGGTCTAGGGTTTATCACTGGAAACACCCAAAAAAATGGCTATGACCATTTACAAAGAGTGGCAAACTGCAGTAGTCAAGGCTTTTAAATTGTTTGATAGGACACTTCAACAAGACGCCGAGCTTAGTTGACATGACACCTACAACCAAGGCACATTCAATGTGCGAAAGAAATATTGATCTAATGCATGCCACAAAAAGATCCTTGCATAAAGATGCCATGAAAGATGACTCTGTACAAGCAAACAAACCAACAACTCTCAACTACACATAGTTAATGAAGATATAGTCAATCTATAAAACTTTTTCTATCTCAATCCGTAAACAAAAGTTGAGAGATAAATACCAGGAGACTCAAGCACACAATAACAAGTAACTTATACACACTTTTGTGCACTCTTAAACTGGCCGAGAACTTCTACATGCCTCTACCCACGTGACTCGTAGACTCGAGCCCTCTTGAAGCATTCAAGTCCAACATAGGTAGTTCCTCTCTTCCACCGATTAGTGGAATATTTAATTGTTACCTTATTCTACCAGAATACAAATAAAGATCAACTGGTTAGTAGAATATTTAATTGTTACAGTGGGCCTCAAAATGTGAGAGGTCAACCCACAATTTCTAACAATAAATAAAATATTCAAATTAGCCATTGTTAGAACTCAAATAAACCACTCCCTATAAAATTCATTTGAACACAAGAATAATGGAAACAAAGCAAAAAAGCAAGCAAAACATAATGAAACATTATCCTAATGATCAAAACAACATCTTATAGGGGGATTGGTGTTTCTTTGTTGTGGAAAGAAGCCCTTTCCCAATCCCTTGATAAGCTCTTGATGATGGAGATGTGTGATTCTTGACTATAATGAAATTGCTATAAATTGTGGATGCAAGTTGTCCCCAAATCAATAGAAGAATCCCCTATTTATAGAATAGAATGATAGAAGAATGAAAGATAGGAGGAATGTGGGATAAAAGACAATCCAATGGCATTGTGCCATTTGTTAACATTCCAATGGAGGAAGGTTGTGCATATTTTGATCAATGTGCCAAAGAGGGGGAGATTTGAAATTCAAAAGATGGCTTGTTGGAGGGAGAAGAAAGTGTCTTAAATGCCAAGTGGGAGACATGTACGAGACAATGTAAGAGGAGTTAATGCCATGTTGGAGGACAAGACATTTGGGAGGGAGATTTGAAATGGAGGAATATTCCACTTGAGATTCCTTTTTGAATGAAAACGAGGAATTAATAAATCAATTAAATTGATTTATTTGTACAAGTTGCAAAATCTAGAGGATTTGAGTGATTAATATTAGCATTAATCATGATTTGATTAATGAAGATGGAGATTGGCTGATTTTGACATTTGACTTAGATTTTTGGATTTATTTAAATTAAATGGGAGGAATAATGAAATGTTAGTGATTTAATTAAATAAATTTGATTTATCCAATTAATGAAGAACTTTAGAAGTTAATTAAATGAGATTGATTTATTTAATTAAAGGAGAACTTTAGGATTGATTGATGACTTAATTAAATAAAATTGATTTATTTAATTAAAGGGGAGAATACGATTTAATCAAATAGAATGATATATTTAATTAAAAGAGGAACATTAGACTTAATTAAATAAAAGTAAATAGGACAGATGCATGTATATTTTAGGTGTCTACAATTAAAATATGATATAAAATTAAAAACTCATATATTGGGTGGTCAACATGACTATTATCTATCAAATTCCAAGAATGTAGCTTTGATTGTATTTATTAATTAATTGAAAATCATAATACAACTAATTTTTTATTTTCAATTAATTTATAAATATGATCAAATGTGCATTTTGGGGCTGGATGGACTTTTCATGAACATGCCTTCCAAACTCTCATGAAGGAATCTGCAAGTTTGTTGAGTTTTCAAAATGGAATGTTACCTATTCAATTTGCAATTAAAAAAGGTAAGTAAAGGGATGACTATATTTATTTGTTTTATATGACTTAAAAAATAAGTTTCTAAATTGATATATTCAAGAAATTAAAAAATATTCAAGATAATCTTATATTTTAAGAGTTTTAATGATTACTTTTAAAATTACACAAAGTAAAAATCTTAGATTTATCATTACAATTAAAAGTAAATCTCTAAATCAATATACTTACTAGTTGCAAATTCTAGTTGCATGTGCTTAGATTAAACAATTAATAATAAGTGCTAGATAATGGAATGAAATAAATTTAGACAAATCTAGGTTTTTTCCTTAAACAAATTTATCTATTATAAAATATTTACATACAAATTTAAAACATAAAGCAATCCTAATGAAAAAAGAAAGTTGACATCAAATTGAAAAAAAAACACTACAAACCACTACAAATGAAAATAGAATGTTCCGGCCCAATGTCAAATCAATATTTATCTTCCTTTTATGCAGGGCTTAAATTTGATGGCCATATGACTGTATTTAGAGATTTTGCCTTAAAATACAATCAAAATTTTAAGAAGATTGTATTAGATGAAAGGAGAGATTTTGGATAGACTGTCAAAATTTATATAGAATTATAATGATATATATATATTTGATTTATATATAATTTTACTTACACTAAGATATATCATAATTTTTTAAGGGCACTTTTGAGTAGATAACCGTCATTAAAAAATTTGTTGACAGGTAAGATCTACTGTCAAATTTAACCCCTACTTTAATGTGATAAGTGAGATTTTGGAGACTTTTACATGATATTTTGAAGGTTTTTAAAATGTGATATATATAATTGTATAAAAATATAAAAGTCTATCTATAGAATCTAATGAATTTTAAAATTCCACATCAAATTTAGAATAGCCTCGAGCAGTGACGTCACACGTGGGCCTCACTCTCTTTTGCTTTGCTTTTCTATCTTATCCATGACTTTCGGGCCTTCGACAATCGTCTCGAAATTTCTCACGGAATAAAATCAAGTAAAAAAACAGAGAATTTGTACGGGCACTACCATGTCCAGGTCAGACTGATACCCTTAAATCAGAACAATCCGGAAGCCTCTAGTTCCTCTAGATTATTCTGGACATATATTACTGCGATTTCTATATATTGTTTATCTATGTTGAATCCGCAGCCAATACAAGATCTGCTGTTGTTAAGTTTATGTACAAAACTATGGCACTTTCATCTGTTCCTAATGAACTGCGCAGAATGTTTGACTCCTTAAACGAAAATGGCGATGAAAGCCTGAGTCTGCAAGAGATCAATTGCTTCCTCAACAAGCTTGGAATACATCTAACAGAAGAAGACCTAAAGTGCATGTTGATGGGTGTTTCTCACAGACAAGATGGTAGCTTAACATTTGATGAATTTGTTAGGCTTTACCAATCTGTTCTGGATGAGAGCAGAGTAAGTACAAGTACAGGTAGTAATGAAGAATACCATGATTTATCTTTAATGGAGGCATTCAAAGTTTACGATTTGAATGAAGATGGGTATATTTCTTCTTCCGAGCTTCACCAAGTGCTGTGTAATTTGGGATTGATAGAGCAAGGAGGGCATCATTTGGAGGATTGTCAGAGAATGATATGCAGATATGATGAGAACTCCGACGGCTTCATAGACTTCCCCGAGTTTAAGAAGATGATGGTCGTCAATCCTGAAGGCGTTCACCTTTGACCTGGTTTGGTTGAATATGGCTAATTAGGGTTTCAGACCATATCAACATTCTCATATGAGTTACTGTATTGGTGTAGAAAAGATAAGTTTTATGTCTACAGTTTGTACAGCCGCACACTGTATGTTATTTGGAATATTTATAACCTCAAATAAGAAACAGCCTGTTGATTTTCAGAGGTTATGTTTTGATGATGAAACGTAAAGTCTAGGACCAGAGTGCTTAGAATTGAGAGTCGGTTTGTAAAATATCAGAGCTGTAACGTTTTGAGGATAAAAATTTCAGCCACTAATTGGCATGAGGAAGTTTCAATCGATATGTGCACGGTGGTGTTATGAAAATATCTTTTTCCGTTGTGCATTTCTTTTCTCTCACTGAGCACATACCTGGTAAAACTGTAGGAATCACGTGTTTGGTTGAACTAGACTTATGAACGATATTGCAAACTGTGTTTTGTCGTTTTCAGTCTCAGCGAATGAGGTTACTCATATTTTTCCTTGTGGTCCCCCATTCTTAAAGAATAATAAAATGTTTGTATTTTGTTTTCTAGTGAATGAATTAAGCTTACTTTTCCAAAATGGTGCAGAATATTTTGTGTCCAATAAAATTTGTAAGAGTGAAAACATTTTTCCTTAACGCATTAATTGAATATAATTATTTAAGTTTAGGCTTACATTAATTAATGATATTGGATATTGGCAAACGGTGCAGGGGATATTTACGCCAAAGGTGTGTTCTATTTGAGCTTTTAGAGTTCAATTTGTCCATCAATGGCTAAAAAGCAGTGAGAAGGGGTGGTTGATAGTCTATTCATTGGCAACCGTCGATTGTTTTCCCCCTGTATTTTGTCCTGCATCTTAGAAATGCAACTTGCAGCGGGTTTGTCGATGCTGACAAGTCACGTGCGATTCTCTCTTCGATGTCATTGAACAATTGTCAATACACGCAGAAACAACTTGCAGAAACTCGGTTAAATAAATTTGCCATTGTCGCCGTTTTCTTTTTAATGATATATAACTTTTTATTAATTTATTATTGTAATAATTATATGTCATTATAATTATTATAAATCTATAATTATAATTATATTATATTAAACATTATTTAAATTTTATTTATCTTATATCATATTATATTTATATTATTATTTATTTTATATTATAATTTATATTATTGTATTAATTACTAATATTTATATTACTATTTTTATATTATATCATTTAAAATTATATTATATTATTTTATTATTAATAATAAAATAATTAATAAAGTTAAATGATTTATTAAAAATCTATTGACTATTAAATCTTATATCTGAAACAAATTTAATGACGAAATACAAATTATTAAAATAAAATGGCAAAAAGAAGGGTAAAAGACGACCACGATAAAGGAATTAAAATGGCACAAAAAGGAAAAATGACCACAACTAAATCCGACGGCCAACATATTTTTGATTTTCTTGCACGCCTTTCGAAGGCTGTGAATCATCGATCTGGAAAATCAGCCTCGCTTAGTTCAAATAGGAGAAGTGAAAGGTAACCGATAGCAAACCGATAGCGGCTAGGAAAGCAGAATCTAGACGGCTGAGATTCATTTTAATGGGTATGCCGAAGATGTGTGCCTTCTTCAGTGTTCAAAATGAGTTAGACGACATGGTTGACAAATCCTCCATTGCTAACCATTGATCGTTTCCAAAAGCCTCGCGGACATTCCTTCCTCATAATATCTTTCTCGCATTTAATACGGTAGGGATGAAATTAATGCGTACCAACGGAAATATTTGAAATTTGGTGGAGTAATGCTACATTTACTTTGCCTTCCTCTCTTCATTTACAATCTATATTTGGAAAAAATATCTTCAGCCTTTCGTAATATCTTTTCTGCAAACTTTTCTTGCAAGCTTTGTCGCCATCAGTGAAGAAATACACCATTAAGTATGCATATTTCTGCATATTTCTGAGGTAAGTCAATTGCCACTGTTTGAATAAGAGATTTTTCCCAATTTGTACACTATCAGCTACTTTTATTCTAAATTTACAAGTATTGTTATTGTTTTGTGAATTGTACGTAGCCATTTGATGTTCTCTATACGCAGCCACTTCTGATTTTTCCTACAAAGTCTACACAGTTTCCTTAAGCATCCTCTAGGTAAGTCACTCTTGTCTGTTTAGTTATTGTTCCAACTAGGGTTTTCAGAATTTTCAGAATGTCTTTAGAAAACTGCCATGATTAAAAAAATATTAATTTAGAACTGCCTAAAACTCTATATTTAGCCATAATAATTTCCACTGAGAAAAGAATATTTTGGAAAACATATATTTCCATTTTACTAAACTTACGATTGCCGAAACCTAATTTTTAGCCATGATGGGCTGCCATGATTGACATTAGTCTGCCGCTTTTGTCTAAAACCCTCTCCCATAACATATTTTTAGGCTGCACCTCACCAAATTGAAGGACTGTAGGTCAATACTAGCAAAGAAAAAATTTCAGGCGTGGAAACTAAACGAATCTCAGCAGCTCATCATTTTTCACCATTTTTCTGGCTATTCTTAGCTATTTTTTTCTACTTTCCCCACAGCTAATGAATCATTTCTCCTCTTTTTTTTGGCTATTCTTACATGTTTCTCTCAGCTTTCCCTGCTACACATTACATTTATGCAATGGGTACGCTGAAGGAAGAGTGAAATTTAATTTTTGATTCAAAATAGCGAAAAATGATGAGTAGGTGAGATTTCATCTAGGGTTTGCCAGCCGCCCTTAAATACTGTCACTGGTATTTTGCCAGTGCATAGGTGTTTTAACATATTATCGAAAGCTAAAAGCCACTATTACATGAGAGTTTTGTATAGCCTAGCATAAACCATATGACTTTGCAAAACTATCAAAACCTATTAGCAACTCTACCATTCTCTAGATCTGTGCGAAACTACATAAAACTAACATTGGAATGAGTTTAGGATCGAATCAAAATTGGTTTATCTATGTACAATGTAGCCATCCGAGGAGCCTCTGAAGCCTGTAAATGCACACCATAGCTAGAATCTTCAAACACTGACATCCTACATCTTTTCTTTGACAAAAGCTGGCGAGTAAGAGCACCATCTATCTAAGCTCTACAGGGAAAATTTATGCCATGAATGGTTTTTATGACCACACAAAGAAATGAATAGTTATGATGGAGAGAATATATTCCAGGTTTGGCTCACTCTTTTAAGATATCATGTCACTCTGTAAGGTGGTGACGTGCCTCTTTAACATGCCACACTTGAACCCATTAAACACCCACATAGATTACCCATGCGTCTCTTCTCCTTTACCTTCAAAGATGCAACGAGAAAAAGACAACTGCACAAGGCATACAACTTTTCGAAAAGGACAGAGACAGCTGGTAGAAGGAGATAATTGATGAAAACTAATGACAATCCATAGGATTATAAAACATGGTGAGGATCTGAGTGAAATTGAGGTGCATTAAGGGACCACAAAGGAGTTCCATGTGACGAAACAAGCTCTATTACAGGGCCGTATATAGTTAATATATTAATAAATTAATAATATTATTAAAATCAATAAATTAATAATATAAATTAAAAATGATAATTTTTATATAAATTATAAAAATATAAATTAATAAATATAATAATATTAAAATAATAATAATAATATTAAAATCATTTTTTAAATCATCTATCAATTGATCTTATTTACTACACAAATGTGTGCAAAAAATAAACCATTTTTTTCTAATTGCGTACTACATTCAATTTTTTTTAATTTTAAATAGCCATGTTCAGATTTATAACAGTAGATATATTAAATATTAATTTGATAATATATTATTTATTGCAATGGCACCCTAAGAGTTTGTGAATGGTGAATTAGGGAGAGATTTTGGTATTATTTTTGTAAGAAAAAGATATATGTAATCATTGTATCCGTACATATGTAAATCTTATTTATTATTTATTTGTATATAAATTTTTAATTATTATTTTTCATTATTATAAAACATAATATATTTATTCTATAATAAACAAATATTTACAAGGTAGCAAGAGACATAGTAAGTTATCATGTAGGATAGAATTCCATATTACATTAGTGCATACAACAAATAATTCCACCATGTTCATTTCTTATTAAAGATCTAAAAGCAGTTAGCATATTTCTTTCTAGCTTCAAAAAGTCCCAGAATCCGAAAATTAGTTGGTTTAAGAGCCTTGGTATAAGTAAAACTCTTCAATCGTATAGCAACTACCTCTTTCTTGTCCTTTATAGGGGCATTAATATCTTTTCTTCCAGGAAATAACCCACAAGATTGACCGTAGTTTAAAATATAATAGTTGTTCCTCAGATAAAAATAGCTCTAAAATTGTTACGAGTTTATCAAGCAAGACTTTCACGAACAACAAATGGTTAACCAAGCAGCTGCCAACAAAAAGTGGGAATTGTTGACATGTCTTCTAGACTGATAGAAGTCACCATTGAAGATCAATCAATCAAATTATGTGACCGGCAATGTTCAGAAAATGTAATATAATATTATATAATAGTATAGTGTTTTTTTTTTTTATATAGCATATATAATTTTTATATAATCTAAAATTATATATGTATTTTAAGAATATAAAATTGAATATGGTAAATATTTAAAAATTATTTATTATTTTACTGTATATAAAATTTTAATTATTTATTATTATTATAAAACATAATATATTTATTATTATAAACAAACCCAGGCCTCCCTGATTAAAAAAATGCCATTATTTTATAGAATAATATAATTTTTCTATAAAAAAATTAAATACAATATTTTTAAAGCAATGAGGCAATGGATGGAAAACGATGGATACGTTTTGGACAAATAAAATAATTTTTTACAATATGAAAAAAAAATAGCAAATGATATATAAATACTATAATATTCAAATTGGTACAAAATTTAGAATTGAAAAATTGAATTAAAGTTATAATAATGACAAATTTATTCTTAATAAATGAAAACTCGGATTTTTTTTTCATCCTTGTAAATGAAAATAAAATACTTTTTAACTATCTATTCTAAATTTATATATAAACTTTTACAAATTATAAAATAAAAATTTCTAAATTTAGAATTTAAGAAATTTATAAATAATTAATTTGGGAAAAAACAAGCCTTTTTTATTTTAATTATTTATTTTAAATTTAAGAAATATATAAAAAATTGTTTATATAAATTATAAAAGAACAAAAACTTTTTTTAAAACCATGAGCCTAGAAATGACTTAATTTTATTGAAGCTACATAAAACTATGCATACAACTTATAATTTATGCAATGATGATGTTCGTCCATTTCAAAACACATGGGACAGCCCAGATGTTTTGACCACACCATGTCAATCTTACAAGGATTGCTCGGTAATTTTTCCTTTCTTAAACCATATCTATAAAGTAATTTTGTAATTCAAACATGTCTTCATATAGTTGAACGTTTGGTTCACATTTAACCTCTCAACCACTCATCAAACTTTATTTGTCCAATCTATGGAATATTCAATTAGCATATATGTCTCCTCACTTGCACTTATATGTCTCATCACTTGGACTGGCTTCCAATACGTGTCATTTTCTTAATTATAGTAGGGATCATAAGGGAACGAGATATTATACAATTATTTATTATTATTAAAGAGATTAGTCCGGTCCAAACTCTACAAGGACTGATTCAAAATAGGCTACTCTTTGTGCATGCCATATGTATAGAAATTTAATATATATATTTGGGGTTCTACAAAAGATGTATATTTTATTTCATTTAAAAGAAATAACGTTATAAATAGGTCTAAACAGTTAGTCAAAGAAAGAGTAGAATTTTACATTCACTGAAACGCATTTGGCTCGTACCCATTCATTTGGTCCAATGATAGCGTGCGGCTAAATTTCAAATAAAACTGATTGCATAAATACAAAATACAATACTTTATATACGAGGTAAAGTTGTTATTTATATTTTAATTTATTTGATAATTTTATAATTAATATAGTTTAATGAAAATTAATTTATACAATTTAATATTTGATAATATTATGATTTTATCAATTACTTGTGTTTATTGGAATATAAATTTTATAATTTTATTAGTTTTATTATATTTTCTTTTTTTATTCAAATTTCATATATATTTATATGTTTCTTATTTCTATTAGTTGTTAAATTTCTATATGTTTTTTATCATTTTTAATTACTTTTATCATTTATTAAGTAAAGTTGTTAATTATATTTAATTTATTTGATAATTTTATAAGTAATATAATTTTATGAAAATTAATTTATACAATTTAATATTTCATAATATTATGATTTTAATAATTACTTGTGTTTATTGGAATATAAATTTTATAATTTTATTAGTTTTATTATATTTTCAATTTGAATTTTTTTATTCAAATTTCATATATATTTATATGTTTCTTATTTCTATTAGTTTATTATTTATGATCCGCAAAATTGACTCTTTTTTTTTTATAATGAATGTAGTACAATATGATAGCCTTTCACGCAGTCACTTTTCTATTTTATCTTTTATTGTAAATTTCCATAAAAGCAAATGAAAATTATGGCTAACATCATCGATAGGGTTTTAACGTGTCTTTATTAAAATGAAAATAAGGGCCAAGAACCTCATAATGAATACATTTAGGTTTAAATATTTTGCAATCCATAGAATTAAGAATAATATGAAGAGAATTAATTTAGTTTATATATTCGTAAAAGGGATGGCACTGAAACAACAAAGTGTACAACTACAATCATGGACATGTCAAACCGAACAATTGACATCACACTTTGGGGTAGCCATTGCCAAATTGTTGGGAAACAACTAGCTAACCTTCCCCTAAAGCCCAACCCACCAATTATTTTGATTAAAAGTGGTCGCATAACCTCATGGTCTAGAAAATCTATAGATACTATCTTTCCAACAATCATTGTAATCAATCCCAAGTTGGTTGAAGCCTCAACATTACAAACATGGTATGCCAGTACATGGATTACCCAACCTTGTCTTCCCCTCTCAAAGAGCCATCTGTCGACCCAAAAATTTGAAAACCCAATTCCTATTTCAAGTATTGCAAAACCAATCTCTCTTGACAAACAAAATGTTTGTGTAGAGGCCACTATCACAAAGCTCCACTTAGACAAATTCTACTACCTATCATGCCCTCGCATGGTGGAAAGCAAAAAGTGTAAGAAAAAGGTTCTCCAGATTACCTCGAGTGCATTTAAATGCCCCAAGTGCTCTGCAGAGATTGATACCTGTGATTTAACCTACATGCTAAAGATGGACTTGCAGGATGGTACATGCCATCTTCTTAATGTTACTGCATTTGAAGAGCTAGCAAAAACATTGTTAGGAGTAAGCACATAATACTTCCAGCTCCTACTAGAAAAAGCCAAAGTAACAAGATAAATTCTAGACACAGTTGTCAGTTGTGAGTTCCTGCTGGCTCTTACCATCCAATCAAATGTTTACGATGGACATGAAACACAAAACATTGTTACCACAGCTATTAAACGTGCTTAGCTTTTTAATTACAAGCTTTTGACATATACTTGTCATGTAATGTCCTATTGTACATATTTGTACGCACAAAAAAGAGTTGCAAACAATATATATATATTTCCCAATGTGTTGAATTACAAATCACTCTTCTGCGTAATGTCTATGGAATTTACTCTCACACCTTTTCACATTTAATCACACATCTACTTGCAATATACGAAGAACACAATTTAATGGTTTTCTTTTGTGCAGTACTATACTTCCAAATCTTTTAACATAGTTATGTACACTTTCATATCTATTTGCAATTTCACACATGTAATACCAAAACAAACCTAAAACAAACATTTTATTATTGCTCACTTTTATATTATGTTTGGATTCACAATGCTTCATGTCTATTCGATGCTATTTTCATGTGCTCGATGTTTTTAGTTTACACATTATCTTGCTTATTTGATATTTCCTTTTAAGAACATTTATTACTCCCATATTTTATTACATTATCCCCATTAATGTTGCACCTTCTATGCAAACTTTCAATGACATACAATCTTGTTCTTTCCTGGTTTCAATGCAACTATGTACTACTCAATATACTTTGTTTAGATTCCATTGCTTATTGTTGATTTTTTTTGTAAATGTACAGAAAATAGTAAATGGATATGGAAAATTCAAGCTCACAAGTTAAACAAGCCCATCGTAACCAGCAACAATGCACTCGCTACCATGCACGAAAAGACATTGTCAATAGAAGAAGATGGGAACTCGCACACAACACCCTTGCTAGCAGCTCCACATATACACTCCCCTCATCCACTTCCCCCGTTCAAATCCACCTGCATCCAATCTTTGGTCAAAGCTTTATTGCTGCAAGAAATTCTTTCCGTTCTACGCTTGATAGACTAGCAAGCATGTTGACTTGTCTAGTATGCATGGAAAAATATCCAGGTATAAGGATAAAACAAGTACATGGAATTCCTACTTATTACAGATGTGCATCTGAAAAAAATGGCCATCGCTTCTTCGTATGGAATAACATGGACCCTGGTGAGCAACCCCTATGTTTAAAAGAACTCACCCAAGTTGAAGAGATGCTAATAGCTAGGGTCAGCCCTATCCTTCAAGCTACCTATGCAAAAGGAGGAAAACTAAAATATAGTGGAAACACTATTTCCTTTCCTCAAGATATTTCTTCAATCACCGCTCACTTTCCTAGACGTATAGATGAATTAGACATCTTATTAGTTAATAGGAAAAACATTGGCCAACAGGACTATAGCTACGTGAGTGAAGTTGTGTTTATAAGGCACTGCACACTATAAAACCTTGCATGACCCATACTACCAAAATGTACACTTAGATGAGGTTGCACTAGCATGTCTACAAATTGCTTCCACTAACATTATTAACCTCCTATCTGCAACAACCACATTTTGTAGCCCAAAATCAACAAGCTTTGCGCATATAGATGCTACAACCTTCAACCCTTCTGAAGAAGATACACACCACTCGACTTCCTTTGTAGCTAGCCTTCCACCAGCATGTCAAGAAGTAGAAGAATTGTGTTCTATATTGCAACTAGGTCAAGGCTAGCCAACCTTGTATGTGGATTGGCCACCCATTTCCCCATCCCCCATCAATGAGTACACCACTAAAGGATTGTTTGTTATGGATTTCCCCACTTTGTTCCCAAACGGCCAAGCTGCATTCAAACAACAACGCATGCAAGAAGTTAAGTTACATGAATATGGTCTCCACTTGCTTAGGTACTTTGATAATAGGTTTGGCCAACACCCTCGCTTTAGGTACTTCATACTCAATATTCTCATGCATCATCGCAGCTAAGCCACGGCATCTGTATTTGTCCATAAGCACATTGATACATCCTTGCCAGCAATAATTTTTGATCTTCGTCAACGCTTAAAGGACCTTCCAGATGAACAACTTGCTAAACAACTCATGCGCTTTGGATCATCAATTCGAGGAACATGCCCTTTTTGGAACTGTTGTAGAGGGGAGCTCTCTGATATGGTTATCCAAGTTGGTTGTCCATCGCTATTCTTCACACTCAGTGTGGTAGATACAAAATGGCCAGACCTACACAAGATCATGTCGTCAGTTGCACCTTCAAACATGCAAGCCACTTATAAATGGAGGATACAAAACATAGTACAAAATCCACACCTTGTTGCACACTATATGCACCATAGATTCACTGCATTTTGTGAAGAGGTTTCAGTAAAACTACTTGGCGCAACTGACTACTGGTACAGGTATATTTTATTCAAACCTCGTTCATTTCCAATCGATAAAATTCAAATACTTTCTAAACAAAAAAAATCTACCAGGTATGAGTGGCAACACAGAGGCTCTACACATATTCATGGTTTCCTTTGGCTAGCAAAAGCACCAAATATTGGGAAACTACAATGGAATAACCTTCAATCTGTGCAAAATTCCCTTGAATACATTGAAAGGCATGTCTCTGCATGGAACCCTTGAGCGCTACTTTCAAGGAACCAAACAA
Organism: Sequoia sempervirens; assembly: GCA_007258455.2. Lineage (NCBI taxonomy): Eukaryota > Viridiplantae > Streptophyta > Pinopsida > Cupressales > Cupressaceae > Sequoia > Sequoia sempervirens. The sequence goes on along the minus strand of VDFB02161258.1, from coordinate 23,909 downwards.
TTCATCGATCTCTTGGCGATGATCCATGTTTGATGGGCAGTAGAATGATTTTGCAAGTCGACCCTCTTAGTGACTACACTGAATTGGTCAACTGTGTTCAACGTCATACAAAGTGTACCTTGCAAACATGCCTTAGGAAAAAATTCCAAACCCTGCATTGTCATTACAAAGCCCCTTGGCCCACTCAAGAACTTTCCACTCTGGCAATTGATGAAGCTAGCCAACCAAAATTCACTGCTGCTCGCAATGACGACCGCTTAAATCTACACAACCCTTCCATTCTCTCCATTTGGAGAGCTAATGTGGATTTCCAGCCTATTATATCTATCCACGCAGTCCTCAAGTATATTGCAAAATATGCAACCAAAGCTGAAAACAAGTCAGAAACATACCATGCAATGTTATCACATATTTCGTCCAATATAGAGTCTGACAAGCCCGCCCCAACAGCTTTCAAAAAAATTCTTGCCGATACACTAGTGGACCATGATATTGGAGCCCAAGAAACTTGCCACCTCCTACTTAAACTTCCACTCTCCCTATCTAGCCAAACATTTGTCTCTTTAAATGTCAACTAGAAAAACAGTCAACAGATCTGTCTCTCATCTGAATCAACCACCACCTCCCCAAACAACATTGATGCTTACATGGTTCATCCGATAAAATTAGAGGCTATGTCACTTCTTGAGGTTACCCAAAAGTGGACCTACAAGGCATCTCGAAAACACAACCAATGGAAGGAACGGTCCATTCAAGCCATTGTTCGCATCTCGCCGCGCTTCACCTCCTTTCCTACAAGAGACACCAATCACTTTGAAGCATTTTTTGGTCAGAACTACTACTGTACAAACCTTTCCATAGCATTCGCAATGAATTCACTTTTTCAACCACTCCTATTACACAGCAATGGGAGAGTTTTTCAGCCAGTTACCATCCTTGGCATGTGCTCCGCACACCATCAGAGCCTTCTGAAGAAACCAACTCTACATCCTCTTCCAGTCAAGAAGGAATAATGCAAGAAAACAACCCATCTGAATGGCAAGTATTATCAAGCCTATACCCAAGCCTTCCTTTTCACTTTAATGAACTTGATATGCTTGGTCGCCGAGACATTAACATGCACCATGATTGGGGTTCTTCCCAACTCACTCCCCACAAACAATTCTACGCTACTACCTACATAGAATCCAATCATCCAACATTTGTAGCCCCCTATCTTCCCACTCTGCCTACCTAATATGTGCTCTTTGTCGAACAAAAAAAATCTTTAGCTCACATCTAAATGCAAGTACCTACCAAACTCCTTTAAAAATGATTGTTCAAGGAACTGTTGGAATAGGTAAATCGCACCTAATAAAAGCCATCCAAACTGCATTCCATAAGTCATCTGAAAATAGCCCCTTACCATTACTACTTCTTGCACCTACAGGTGTAGTAGCATTCAACATCCAAGCATCAACAATCCACTTAGCCCTACGATTACCTATCAAAGATATTATCCCCCTGCAAGGCCAAACACTAGCAAGCTTTCAAGAAAAAATGTACTTCATTGGTTATTTATTAATAGATGAAATGAGCTTCATTGGTCCCAAATTACTTCAAAGCATTGACATGAGGCTACGTGAAGCATTCCCCAACCACAACCAACTTCCATTTGAAGGGTGATCAATCATGCTCTTCGGTGACCTTGGCCAACTTCCACCAGTCAAGGACATTCCCATGTACGCCTCCAAATCATACAGGGGTTCAGTATGATGCAGCTTCACCAAAGTTGTGACACTAAGCAAAATTTTCTGGTAGATCGGCGAGGAACCAACGCAAGTCACCTTCCATACTATCCTCTCTAATTTGTGCAATGCAAAACCTACAACTAAAGATTGGAAAGTACTAATGACTCGGTCAAGCTCATCATTGGCCTCTACAGAGAAAACAGAATTCTTGTCCTCAACACACCTTTTTGCAACAAATGAAATGGCCTCACTTCATAATCAACGCATGTTACTATCTTTGGAAACACATATTGCCATATCAACTACAGAGCAACTAAGGGGGTCACCATGCTCCAATCCTGATGAAGAACAACTACAATCTAAGGTCCTTTTGTGTATACAATAAGAGGTAATGTTATGTTCAAATCTATGGGTAGAAACAGGCCTTGTTAATGGTGCACTTGGCCAAGTCAAAGATATAGTCTACAAGGCCAATGAAAAGCCACCTTCACTTCCATTTTTTGTTGTAGTTCATTTCAATAAATACGTAGGTCTTGCTTGGGATGTCAATAACCCAAAATATGTCCCTATTTCCCCTGTGAGTCATGGACTTCATTGTCAAATCCCCCTTCAAATGGCATGGGCTCTAACAATACACAAGTCACAAGGCCTTACACTAGAAAAGGCAACAATCGACATTGGTAACATCGACTGGAACAAGGGCTAACATTCACGGCTATTTCTAGAGTTCGTGCACTTGCAAGATTACGTATTAAGCCACCCTTCACCTTCCAAAGATATGCACGCATGACACAGAGTCCATATGTAGCACGTCAGAAGGAAAAGGAGAAATGCTTATTGGCTTTGTTTGAAATAAGCTCTTGAGAAAACACACGGGTTGCAAATAACTACAGGTTAGACTCTCCAAACTCCTTCAAAGCTTGCTATTATGTCTAATGAAAATTGATCATGCAATTCCCTAACCTTTAACCTTTATTCCAAAAAAAAAATACAAACAAAATAATATTTACCACATACTATATTGTCTTGTTTATTCAAATATAGATTACATTTATTTTTTATCTTTGCCAATTTATATAATTGAAACATTTTTTTTACATAATGCTTGTTTCATGTAATATAGTTCTAGTAATTTTCTCATTCCACTGACACATACCAGGTCATGGCTACACATTCAAATACTCCTATACAACCAAGCCCCTTCATTCCAATGCATCCACCACCAGCAGAATCAAAGTCATCGTCAACAGTTAATAAACCTGACTCTCTGCATACAACCATTCAACACCTTTCTGCAACTGTATCTAATAGTTGCATCGACATCGTCGACAAAATCAAACTTGCATGTCAGATTGCAGATCTTGAAGAATTGGATATCGAGAATCTCCAGACCTCAGTGTCAGCTTACCAATCTAGTTGCACAAAACTTGAGGGCTTATGCAATTTCCTAAGAGAGCTTAAATATGATCAGCTCTATAATACTGTTGCTGCACCTACAAAAATCATTGCCTTCCAAATTTACCTTGATATACATTAGCCTGTTATTAGTTTTTTTTTTTGTGCACATACTATGTCGAATATATGTTTACAATGTAAAGAAATTGGTTACTCTATATATATTCATCTTTACTACGTCATCCCAATATAATCATTGTATATACTTTCTCCAACAAAACAAATCTACCAATTTTCCTTGTATTTCCTTTTTCCATAAGACCTTCAATTCTAACAATGAATTTCTTTAATTTGCAAGTAATTGGTGTTCCTCAATTTCCAAACTTTGATATTATACTTTACTAATTACTCAAATGATAATTTCCTATTTGTAAATCTTAATTAAGTTGTTAAATAAATGTCTTATACTATGTTTCCATTTATATTGTCATTAGCTCACAAACATAAAACACTACAACAACTTCTTTGAAAACAAAATGAAAAACATGTTCTACCATCACTTTATCTATCATCTACGTGAATTATATTTTACTAACCTTCTTTATTACAGAAACTAGTTTACAATCTCTTATTTTATTAATGTACTATAGAAATTGGATTTTGGTTACCTATTTTTTTACTGCCTTCATCTTGTACAATGAAGCCAAAGTTGTGAAAGTTGGTATTCAGAGGGTTCTACTATAGATAAATTTAATATTAAAGCAATGTATTGGACTGTATCCCATTTCGCACAATGAGTTAGTTACCTCATTTTAGAGCATGCTTATATTTAATCTGCCTTTTGGGCTTACTTTTATGATCTTTTTATCTTAACCTTACTGTGATGTTCTACTTTACATTATTAGAAGTTCTATCTTGAATAGCTTTTCCCTAATGATAAAAAAGTAATAAGTGAAAAATGGCCTCATTAAAATTCTGAAATATGATCTTACACATGTAAATGAATAGATTGGTATAAATGAACTTCATAATCTTACCCTCACACTTTTTAACTTGAAAAAATTCCTTTTGGCCCCTTCAAGGCAATGATATCTAAAGAGATTGGGAACTCTGGATCACTTTCCCACTCATGCCAACGTGAATGTGAATATAGCCTTTGCTTCTCCATGTCCAAAATCACTCTCACTCTCAATTCATAAGTTCATACAACTAGTGTCAATTAACATAATGAATTGTGCAAAAGTCTCAAATTTCAAATTATTGTACACAGTGCAGGCAAGTTTGGGAACCAACAAAAATAGCCCCTTTCTGCAAAATTGATTAATCAAAACTGCAAAGATTATTAAACATCATGCTTTTACTGGAAGAAAACAAGGCACGCCTTAAAGCATAAAGGGGGAAATATATAACTCCAAGTGATTCTAGGTTGGAAAACTAACTTGGCCATGGAAAAGTACCAGATTTGAGGCTGACTGTAACAAAAAGAGCAAGTTGAATACTTGCTTGAAGAGAAAAGGTTGAACCTCGAACTCGAGTGTGGGTCTATAGTTGCGTAGAAGATGACAAATGATGTGCATGCAAATAAGACCATTTTATTCATTGTATGTAGTGAAAACATGTATGGTAACCTTGAGCAGGTCTTGCACAGAGGGCCTAACCACAACTTTATGGAGCCTTTGGATAAAAGCTTACATGGCGATGAAAATAGTGAGACTGCAAGTGCCAAGTGTCCCCTCCCTACCAGATTCCACCTAATCTTTATCACGTGAAGTGTTGGCACGTATTATTCACTTTGACGGCTATTATATTAAATTATTTTAAGGTTTGTTATTGTTTCACCATTTCGTTTTAGTTCTCTTTCTAATTTTATAATGTAAGGTTTGTAATGTAATGAGTTCTGCTTTGACCATAGATTGTGGTAACGTGTGTTTGCAGGAAGTTTGATTCTGATGCACATTATGTGGTGGGAATTACCAAGTAATTCATAATGTTTAATGTTGGCACATATTTGCAGCAAGAAAACAATAGAAGGAGCAGTTCTTTAGTATATATTTGTATTAAAAATTAAACATAAAATATATATTTTTATTTATTTTAAAATGAAGATTTTGTACAATTAGTTGTCTTTTTTTTTCATTTTTTCCAATGGGACATTCCCCTAAACAAATTTCCCTTTGAACCTCTGATGAAGTGTAGACAAGATTATAATTACTAGAACCTAAGCTATAGATAAGAACTACAATAAATTCCTTTTATCATATCCATATTTAATATTTTTTAGATTTTTAACCCAGATATATATCGTGAAAATCAATGTTAAAACGAACCTGAGTTCTAAGTCTAAATTTTCCTTGTACGCGTTTCAAATTTGCTTGCAGTTTCAAAAAAAATTTAAAAAAATGATAAGAGTATCCTTTGGCTCCTAGATCAAAAAAAAAAACCAAAAGAGAAAATGTAGGGAGAAAATGAAAGAGGATAAATTAAAACCGTATCATTTTGTAAAATATTATTGCAGACCCTGTAAAAAATTTACTCTACCCTGCTATCTTGTAAGGGTTATCCACAAGGAAAATCTATATACCTCGCTTATTCTCGGCCAGATCAACAGATTTAACATTGAAATATTATTTTTAAAAATTCATTATAAATCATGGCCAAACACACAATCTACTTAAAACTTGTGCAATCACAAATATTGCACATTATATAAACAACTAAGCTACTGGATCATCTCCCCTACGTATGAAACTTAATTATAGATTCTACATATTTTACTGTTCACTGTAACACTTATTCAGTATGCACACAACAATGACATAAACCTTTTTGCTACAAACATAATCCCAAAATCTCTCCCTATTTCACCATCCACAAACTCTTCGGCGTACCTATTGCACACTAGGGTGCCATTGCTAGTTATGAGAATGCAGTCTTTTTCTTGTCTTTAGTTTGCTTAGGAAGGTCTATTGGATATTATTATATAGTGGTTTTTATAGTTCTTCAAAATAATGATGATTTATTAGTTTGGAGTAATGTTAGTAATTTGGTTTTTATTCAATTTTAAAATAATTTAAATAGATATAATGCATTTACAAAAATTTAAATGTCAATGTGAAGAAGTTTATATGTTTATATTCAATATTGTTAATATTCATTGCATTCAAATTTCTGTTATTTTTCTTGTTAATGAATTTTGATTTTGGGATAATGAGGGGTCTGTAAGAGTTTGTATAAAATATTTTATCCTATGCAAAAACTCACTAAAGATATAGCCACCCAAGATCTAATATTTTCAATAAAAGCACAAGAGAGATCACATGTGAGAGAATAATACTATTCTATCAAATGATGCAAATGATAGATTAATAGAAATAAACTAGAATACAAAGGGAACCTCTTGGTTAAATGATGAGAAATAAATAGGTTCTTATAACAATTGAAAGGAAATTCAAACTTTATCAAAAAATAAGATTCAAGGCTTAGACTATAGCAAAATTAAAAAATAAAACTTATATGAAAATTTGAAAATTAAGTTGTCTTAATATGGAAATACCATGATTAGATCCATTTTATTTATGATGTCAAAAATCAACCAGCATAACATGCTTATAAACATTATCTTATGTGAACTTATAACAACAATATATATATATATATAATAATCACCATAAAATATTGACAATGAGGCACAAATCAACAACACAAGAGCATCACATAACATAGGATTTACATGGATAATCTTTTGCAGGAAAAAACTCCACCAAAACAGAGGTAAAGTATGTGTATCTTCAAATAAATGAGATTACAATACAACTAATTTCATTATCCTTTTTCCCTCTACGATGGAAGCACCTATGCACATGTGAACAACCTCTTTATGCCTCAACATTCCCTTGTTTCTACAATGAAAATATACATTCAATTGTTCCTCAAAGAAGTTGATTGTATAAAATCGTGAGGACATATAATGCACCAAACATGGTGCCCAAAGATGAACCTTCATTCCAAACATCCCCAACCCTTGAAATACCACCTTGAAATGCGAAATAACGCTAGTTTTGGCTTGAATACTTTCCCTCCAACTTGGATTCCTAAACTTGGAAGATAAACATTAACTTAAATGCAATAAATTATGGAATACCAAGAGACACGTGTTACCTCTTTTGGAACACAACTATCTACTGAGAGGGGAGGTGATTCAGTAGATCAATTAAAAAAATTCCTTTAACCCTTGTTATGTAGATTAAGTAAATATGCAAAGATCACACACACCAATACTCATAACACCAAATATACGTGGAAAACCCAATATGGGAAAAACCACGGTGAGAAATGTTGTTAGGATGTACTATCCTAATCCAACCTCATAATAGAACCTCACTAGTTAGAATGTTTAATGGCACCAACCCTAAGGAGACACCAATCCCTTGATTTAAGAGCACCAACTCTAAGGAAGCACCCACTCCCTAATTTGAGCACCAACCTAGCTATCTAATAACACCAACCAATTAGATTTACAATGAAAGTATGTAGAACAACTACAGTTACATATGATTCAGATAAATCCAATTTTGTGTTACAAATTCAATCCATGACTGCTCAATCTCTACTTTTCTCTACAAGTATTTCCTCTCTTCACTCTTCTTCTAACACACTGTGTGATCATTGAATGCATACACCCTACATCATTCTTCAGCACAAACCAACCTTATACATTGCATTCTCTATCTTGGTGTAAATCAATCTTATGGTTTCATATCATTTGACGCCATTCATGCTTGATCGACCTCTTCTAGATTTTTTGATTGTATGTGCATTAATAAAGTCATCCACTTCTTCCAATCAATCAGCAAACATATCACTTGAGTAGTTACAACTATCAATTTCATTTTTTGTGTCACAATCAAATTCACCTAACTAGAAGTTTCACCATTTTTCTCCCTTGTCAAAAATAAAACTTTAAATTTTTCCCATTGATCATGTCATGATATGCTGATTAACATTTAAATGCCTTTAGTTACTTCAACCAATCATCACCACATGTCACTTGAGGACACTTGTTATTTTTCATATTTTTTGAGGGTCAAGGATCACTAATCCCTCTTACCGCTTACTTGTAATGCATTGCAAGACTTTAAAAACAAGACTGGATGCCTAAGCCCAAAGCCTTTATTCACCTGTTAGGGTTATGCCATCGACCTTACCCTTTACCTTCTACCTTCCTTTATTCCATTGCAAACCAACACTCTGACCTCTAAAACTCTAAACTCTGGAATTCCAAACTCCGAAACACCTTTGGTTTGCCTAAAGAATCAACTAGCATTGTTTGGACAAAACTGCAAACTAATGTTGGGAATAAGCTATCCTTGTAATTCTATCAATTTGGCTGGGTTTAATTCAATCCTCAAGAATTTTGTGTTGATTTCCTTAGTTTGTTCATAAATGTCAATCTGAGAATCGTTATCTCATGAAAAATGTTGTGGCTATTTTCCTAAGGGTTGAGACTAGTGAAGTAAGTAAGGATGAGTACAGCTAACGCTCGCAATGATTGTCTAATTAGAAGTATGGTTTAATAATTGTATTTCTGCTCTATGATAAGAAGTCACAGAAGTTGTGCTAGGAAGTGTGAAAAGAAGTTTAGTAGAAACAGTTTGTAGAATATAAATGTCAATGTTTTCATTCAATGCTTGCCTATCCACATGTTGACTTAAGCCTACTTAGGCATGGCATTTATTGTGCAGGTTAAATATCTCCTGATATTTTTCCCTGCTAATATTTTCCTGATATTTTTCTCATGGTCTAATATTTCTCCTTTATAAGGAGACCCTTGATTGTCTAATACTGAGGTTGATTTCATTTGCAATCTTGTGCTTGTTTTTCTACTCCATGATCTTGGTTGTTACAATAAACAAAGTATAAAACAATATCAACAACTTCTTTATTTTACTCAAAGTAAACTCATTCACATGCTTATGTTTAACAAACCATTATTATTAGATATAACATTAATTCAAAAATGGAAATTGATTAAACCAAATTACTACAAAATGGAAAGGCTACAGAAATAAGACAGAAATGGAATCACACAAATTGCATTCATGAAATTGAAATATTATAGAAATAAAAAACACATATTACCACACCAACTAAACTAATAGAGTCACCAAGTGATCCAAGTAGTGGGCTCGTGTTCCCTTGTTCACTTAGTGGTGAGACAATAGGATTGGTTGTACTCCAAAAATAATCATCCACACACATTGAAATATTCAAATGATTTAGTATAAAAGCAGACGTTTGTTTATAGATTAATCACCATGCATATATGTTCAGTCTAAGATGTACATATATATAAACTAGGAAGCATGCCAAAAAGTGATAGAGTTGGGTTTGTTGTGGCCAACAACCAACAAATGATAGAGTTGAAGAGGATCACATGGAACCCATAATCTTGATTATTGTACTATGTATCTCATGATGTAAATTGAGTAGACTAAGTGGCAAGATGGCCCAAGTCTAGTTATGTAACTTGTAAAATTGACATTTTGAAATGAATAATAAATATATTATTTTGAAATGAGATGTTATGATGGAAAATAGTTAATTGACTATGTCATAAATTTTATTATTCATAATGTCATATTTATTTATTTTTGTGTGTTAATTAAGTTGACACATTACATCAGGTCTATATTTCTCTCTTACTCTCATCTCTCTCTCAGGGAAGGAGAGAGAGGAAGGGAGGGAGAAGTGAGAGAGAGAAGTAGAGAGAGAAGGAGGAAGGTGGGGAGATTGAGAGAAGGAAGGATGGAGAGAGGGAGCTTGATAACAAGGTATAGAGGGATAGGTAGGCAGAGAGAAGTAGAGAGGGAAAGAGATATGGAGGGAGAGGTACGGATGGAGAGAGAGCAATAGAGAGAGACGTAGGTAGAGAGAGGTAGAAATAAGTAGAGAGAGAAGGAGAGATGGAAGGAAAGGTAGGGATAGAGGGAGAGATAGGGATGGAGAGAGAGGTGAGAGGGAGAGCAATAGAGAGAGAGGTGGGTAGAGAGGAAGGGGGAGATAAAGAGAAGTAGAGAGGGAAGGAGAGGGAGGGAGGAAGGGAGAGGGAGGTGAGATAGAGAAAGAGAGGAGGGAGGGATATGTAAGGAGAGAGAGGTGAGATAGAGAGAAAGAGGGTAGAGAGGGAAGGTAAGAGAGATAGAGAGAGACAAAGAGAGGTGAGATAGAGAGAGAGAAACAAAGAGATAGAGAGAGGGAGAGTGAGAGAGGGGAGGGAGGGAGAGGTAAAGAGAGATCATTTAGATAGATTGTAGAGAAGGAGAGATACATAGAGAGAAGGTGAGGAGAGATAGAAAGAGGGGGAAGAGAGAGAGGAAGGTAGATAGAGGAGGGTAGGTAGAGAGGGAGAGGAGAGAGAAGGAGATGAGAGATAGAAAGAGGGGTAGGGAGAGAGAGGGAGTAATAGAGATGTAGGGAGAGAGTTTTGAGATAGAGAGAAAGTAGAGAGAGGGAGAGGAGAGAGAGGGGGTAGGTAAAGAGGGAGAGGGGAGAGAGAGGGAGATGAGATATAGAAAGAGAGGGGAGAGAGAGGGAGGGAGAGAGATGTAGGGAGAGAGTTGAGATAGAGTAGAGAGGGAAGGAGAGAGAGGAAAGGAGGGAGAAGTGAGAGAAAAGTAGAGAGAGGAGGAAGGTGGACAGATTAAGAGAAGGAAGAAGGGAGAGAGGGAGAGAGAATGAGGTATAGAGGGAAAGAGATGGACGGAGAGGTAGGGATGGAGAGAGAGAGAGAGAGAGGTGATAGAGAGAAATAGAGAGAGAGGGGGGGAGGTAGAGAGAGGGAAGGGGGATAGAGAGAAGTAGAGAGGGAAGCAAATATGGAGCGAGAGGTATGGATAGAGGGAAAGATAGGGATGGAGAGAGAAATAGAGAGGTAGGTAGAGAGAGGGACAGTGAGATAGAGAGAAGTAGAGAGGGAAGGAGAGGTGGGGAGGGAGGGAGAGGGGGGTGAGATAGAGAAAGAGAGGAGGGAGGGATATGTAGGGAGAGAGGTGTGATAGAGATAAAGAGAATAGAGAGGGAAGGGGATAGAGAGAGATAGAGAGAGGGGGAAGTAGAGAGGGAGGAAGAGGTATTGAGGGAGAGAGAGATGAGATAGAGAGAGAAACAAAGAGAGAGGGAGGGTGAGTGAGAGAGGGGAGGGAGGGAGAGGTAAAGAGGGATAGTTCATATAGATTGTAGAAAAGGAGAGATAGATAGAGAGAGGGCGAGGAGAGACAAAAAGAGGAGGAAGAGAGAGAAAGATAGATAGTAGAGGGTAGGTAAAGAGGGAGATGAGAGATAGAAAGAGGGGGAGGGAGAGAGAGAGAGAGAGGAGAGGGAGAGGAGAGGAGAGGAGAGAGAGGGGGTAGGTAAAGAGGGAGATTGGAGAGAGAGGGAGACATGAAATAAAAAGAGGGGGAGGGAGAGAGATATAGGTCCAGATAGTTGAGATAGAGAGATAGGGGTGATCCCACAAAACTGGTTTACAATTATGATGAGGAAGGAAAATTTCCAAAAACATCCCCATGGAGACAATTTTGGTTTTTTGGGGTTAGAACGAACTAGTGGTTCAAGCGAACCCAAAGGGGGTTCACTCGAACCCCCCTTCGATTGAACCATAATCAATGATAGGACACACACTATATTCATGTTTCTAGAATGGAAAAAAAAGAAAATTTTGAGAAAAAGGGGGTTCCGATTGAACCCCCCTTCAAGCGAACCCCCCTTCCCTCGAAAGGTCAAGGGGGGTTTGCTCGAAGGGGGGTTCGATCGAAGCCCCCTTTTTCCTCCTTCTCCCCCTCTAGCACCATATTTTTGTAAAAAAAATCCCTTCAAAGCTCAAGTTGATGAAAATGGAGGATACTTCACAAACCCAACTGGATGATGGTAGTCCTCGGAATGAGCTATCCATCGAATATAATTTTAATATGTTTTGGTTTTATAATGTATTTTTTTTTAGTTTGATTAAACATAGGTTTTTCATTGAAAATCAAGCTCTTTGTTCTACACATGTGGAAAATAACAGATTATCAAAATAAAATTCTAAAAAATATGTGTAGGGTAGGTATTGATGTTCTTGATCCAGTAAAAAAGAAATTGAATTTTGATACATAAAAAAAAGTTATGTTGTATATGGTCCGCCTATGTCTGAATTGTAATTGGTTTGACTTTGAAACTTGATTAAAGAAAAAATATTCAATAAAATACTATGAAACCAAATGAACTAGTTAGATATCGTAGTTACAAATCAAAATTCGAAAAAAATAGAATTTTATCCTTCATAGAAAAAATTTAAGTTGTATACGATGAGCATCACTCCTTAAAAATGGTGTTTACTGATAAAAACTAATTTTCGAAGGAGATGGAAAAACAAGTGCAATCTGGTTCCAAAAATTTTGAAAAAAAAAAATTTAGAATTTACAGACAAAATGTCACAGATCACTTGTTTGCATCATCTTCAAATTCCTCACTGTTTAGCTATTATAGGTGCCCAAAAGTGAAGATTTAGTTTTTAAAAATTAGTTTGGTGTCTAGTTTGGCCAAAAATTGTAAACTAGTATTGTGGGATCACCCATAGTATAGAGGGAAGGAGAGAGAGGAAGGGAGGGAGAAGTGAGAGAAAAATAGAGAGAGAAAGAGGAAGGTGGATAGATTGAGAGAAGGAAGAAGGGAGAGAGAATGAGGTATAGAGGGAAAGAGAGATGGAGGGAGAGGTAGGGATAGAGAGAGAGAGGTGATAGAGATAAATAGAGAGAGATGTAGGTAGAGAGAGGGAGGGGAGATAGAGAGAAGTAGAGAGGGAAGGAGAGATGGAGGGAGAGATAGGGATAGAGGAAGAGATAGGGATGGATAGAGGTGAGAGAGAGGTAGGTAGAGAGACGGAGGGTGAGATAGAGAGAAGTAGAGAGGGAAGGATAGGTAGGGGGAGGGAGAGGGAGGTGAGATAGAGAAAGAGAGGAGGGAGAGATATGTAAGGAGAGAAAGGTGAGATAGAGACAAATACAGTAGAGAGGGAAGGGAAGAGAGAGAGGGGGGGAGGGAGGGAGAGGTAAAGAAGGATAATTGAGATAGATTGTGGAGAGAGAGGAAGGGAGAGAGAGTAGGAAGGTGGAGAGATTGAGAGAAAGGAGGGATATAGGGAGAGAGAATGAGGTATATAAGGACAGGTAGGTAGAGAGAAGTAGAGAGGGAAAGAGAGATGGAGGGAGAGGTAGGGATGGAGATATAGAGAGAGGTGAGAGAGTGAGAGAGCAATAGAGATGTAGGTAGAGAGAGGGAGGGGAGATAGAAGTAGAGAGGGAAGGAGAGATGGAGGGAGAGGTAGGGATAAAGGGATAGATAGGGATGGAGAGAGAGGTGAGAGAGAGGGTAATAGAGAGGTAGGTAGAGAGAGGGAGGGGGAGACAGAGAGGGAAGGAGAGGTGTGAAGGGAGGGAAAGGGAGGTGAGATAGACAAAGAGAGGAGGGAGGGAGGGATATGTAGGGAGAGATAGGTGAGATAGAAAGAAAAAGAGTAGAGAGGGAAGGGAACCCTAATCCCTCAATCCTCAACCCTTAAACCCTCATCCTTCAACACTCTACCCTTAAACCATAATCCCTCAACCCTCAACTGTTAAACCCTTAATCCCTAAACCCTTAAACCCTAATCCCTCAATCCTCTAATCCTAAACCTTCAACCCTCAAACTTCAACCCTCAACCCTTTAACCCTCAACCCTTTAACCTCAACACTTAAACCCTAATCCCTTAGTCCTATAACCCTCATCCCTCAACCCTTAAACCATATACCCTTAATTCCTCAACCCTCAAGCCTCAACCCTTAAACCCTAATCCCTCTATCCTATAATCCTTGAACTTCAATCCTTGACCCTAAACCCTAATCCCTCAATCCTTAACCCTTAAACCCTCATCCTTCAACCCTCAACCCTTAAACCCCAATCTTTCAACCCTCAACCCTTAAACCCTTAATCCCTAAATCCTTAAACCCTAATCTATCAATCCTATAACCCTCAACCTTCAAACCTCTAACTTCAACCCTCAACCATTTAACCTCAACACTCAACCCTTAAATTCTAATCCCTCAATCCTATAAACCTCAAACTTCAACCCTCAACCCTTAAACCCTAATCCCTCAATCCTCAACCCTTAAACCCTCATGCCTCAACTCTCAACCCTTAAAACCTCAACCCTTAATCCTTATACCCTCAACCCTCATACCTCAACCCTCAACCCTTAAACCCTCAACCTTTAAACCGTCAACCCTCAAACCTCAACCCTTAAACCCATTAACAGTCAACCTTTAAACCCCTTCAACCCTTAAACTCTAATCCCTCAACCCTATACCTTAGACCCTAATCCCTCAACCCACAACCATTAAACCCTCAACCCTTAAACCCTAATCCCTCAACCCTCAACCCTTAATCCCTTATCCCTCAACCCTCAACTCTTAAACCCAACCCTCAACCCTTAAACCCTATACCCTTAATTCCTCAACCCTCAACCCTCAAAACCTTAACCCTCAACCCTCAACCCTTAAACCCTAATCCCTCAACCCTCAACCCTTCAACCCTTCAACCCTCATCCCTCAACCCTCAACCCTTAAACCCTCAACCCTAAATCCCTCAACCCTATTTCCTCAACCCTATAACTTGGACCCTAGTCCCTCAACGCTTAAACCCTCAACCATTAAACCCTAATCCCTCAACCCTCAACCCTATACCTTAAACCCTCAAGCCTCAAGCCTTAAACCCTAATCCCTCAAGCCTCAATCCTTAAAACCTAAACCCTTAATCCCTCAACCTTGACCCTCAACCCTAATCCCTCAAGACTATACCTTAAACCCTAATCCCTCAACCCTCAACCATTAAACCCTAATCCATCAACCCTCAACCCTTAAACTCTAATCCCTCAACCCTCAACCATTAAACCCTCAACCCTCAACCCCTAAACCCTCAAAGCTCAAGCTTCAACCCTTAAACCCTCAACCCTCGACCCTCAACCCTCAAACTAAATCCCTCAACCATATACCTTAAACCATAATCTCTCAACCCTCAACCCTTAAACCCTAACCCCTCAACCCTTAACCCTTAACCCATAAACTCACAACCCTTAAGCCCTAATCCATCAACCCTCAACCCTCCAACCCTTTAACCCTCATCCCTCAACCCTCAACCCTTAAACCCTCAACCCTTAATCCCTCAACCCTTAACCCTTAAGCTCTCAACCCTCAAACTTCAACCCTCAACCCTTAAACCCTAATCCCTCAACCCTCAACCCTAAAACCCTTATCCCTCAATGCTCAACCCTAATCCCTCAAGCATCAACCCTATACCTTAAACCCTCAAGCCTCAAACCTTAAACCATAATCCCTCAAGCCTCAATCCCTAAACCCTTAAACCCTCAACCTCGACCCTCAACCCTAATCCCTCAAGCCTATACCTTGAACCCTAATCCCTCAAGCCTCAACCCTTAAACCCTAATCCCTCAACCCTTAACCCTTAAACCAAAATCCCTCAACCCTCAACCCTTAAACCCTCAACACTCAAGCCTCAACCCTTAAACCCTAAACCCTTAAACCTTCAACCCTCAAATTGAATCCCTCAACCCTATACCTTAAACCATAATCCCTCAACCCTATACTTTAAACCATAATCCCTCAACCCAAAACCATTAAACCCTTAGCCCTTAAACCCTAATCCATCAACCCTCAACCCTTAAACCCTTAATCCATAAACCCACAACCCTTAAACCCTATTCCCTCAACCCTAAACCCTATGCCTTAAACCCCAATCCCTAAGCTCACAATCTTTAAACCCTCAAGCCTTAAAACCTAATCCCTCAACCCTATAACCCTCAACCCTCAACCCTTAAACCCTAATCCCTCAACCAAGTCAACCCTTAAACCCTCAACCCTAATCCTTCAACCCTCAACCCTTAAACCCTAAGGAGGGAAGGCAAGGTAGAGAGGGTGGGAGAGGGGTGGGTAATGAGACAATGAGGGAGAGGTAGAGAGGTAAAGAGGGAAGAAGGGAGATTAATGGATATAGGGGGAGAGAGAGAGAGGGTGGGAGGAAGAGGTAGTAATCTAGAGAAAGAAGATAGATGGGAAAGAAACAATAATAGAGGGAGAGAGAAGAAGAGAGGTGTAGGGAGGAAAGGACATAGATGGGGGTAAGGACAAAAGGCAACATAGATAGGGAGATAGGGAGAAAGATTGGGAGAGACCTAGAGAGGGGAGAGAGAGAATAGAGGGAGAGTGAAAGGGAATTATTGGTAGATGAGTAACAAGAAACGGAGGGAGAGGTACACATGGAGGGAGTGAGAGACATGGGGAGGAGAAGATAAAGAGGTGATGACCTAGAAATGAGAGGGAGAGGGAAGACAAGAGAAAGAAGAATGAGATGAGAGATAAAGGGGCAGAGAGGTGGGAAATGAGAAAAGGGCAGAGAGACTTGGAGATGGGGAGAGAGAGAGAAGAAAGATGTGAGAGATAGAGGGGGAAGAGAGGTTGGTTATAAAATAAGGAGGGATAGACTTGGATATGGGGAGAGA
Organism: Sequoia sempervirens; assembly: GCA_007258455.2. NCBI lineage: Eukaryota > Viridiplantae > Streptophyta > Pinopsida > Cupressales > Cupressaceae > Sequoia > Sequoia sempervirens. Next base: position 7,196 of record VDFB02161258.1, on the reverse strand, counting down.
GAGGTTGGGAGGGAGATGTAGCGATTGAGAGAAAAGAGAGAAATGGGTGAGAAATAGTAGCAAAGGGAGATAGAAGAAGAGAGAGGTAGGAAGGAAAGGATAGAGATGGGGTTAATGAGGGTAGGAAAGGTATAGAGGGTGGGAGAGACCTAGAGAGGGTTGAGAGAGAATAGGGTAAGTATTGGTTAAGAGGGAAGGAGACAAAGAGGGACTAAAAGGTAAAACCTCGACTATCCATCATCGATCATAAACTATAAACTTTAAGCCTTATCAAAGTGGGGTGGTGAGAGACAAATAGAAAGCAACGAAGTTGGTGTTTTTGTTAATACATCACCATTTGGCGAGCACCAAATTTAGTGCTTGCCAAATGTTGCATTGCATTTGGTGAGCACCAGATTTGGCAAGTGCCAAATTTGGCGCTCTCCAAAATTGGTGCTCTCCAAATTTGTTGCATTAGGAAGTACTAACCCAAAGGGTTGGATTTTTCCTTGGGGTATTGGAAGAAATTTCTGATGTTTGGCCCCGACCTCCAGCCTCTTTATGCTGTGAAAGACAATATTCTAGAAAGAAAGACAACTATTTTCTAGGAAGCAAAATTATTATACAATAAGTTTCAAAGGATGGGAATATACCAATTTGATATAGAAGAGTATGCAATGAAGTATAAACCTTTAAATACACCAGTAATCTATCTAGCTTTTCGATTTCTTTGGGATCCCGTGAGTATTCGCTTTTTAAATAGGCACTATGCTTTTGAACGAAGAGAACTTTTTGTTCCTAAAGAACTCGTGAAGAGTATTTATCTTACTTATTCTTCAACAAGAGAGCTAAAATACAATATTAAAAAAATGTTAAAGGCTATTCTAAAGTAAAGTAGTTTAGTTCAAAAAAAATTATATACCCAAAGGCTTATGCATATAAATATGCATGCCTTGAAGAGGACTCGCACCTCTTCATTGTTTGAACGCGAAACTTCTTTCTGTCTACTCTTATTTAATAGCTCAGCACGTATGCTACTCGGGGGTTAAGCACGTCTGCTCTTGAGATAGTGGGGATTTATTGTTGTCAGAGGTAGGACATAGTTTAGGGTTCGATGACCATTTGATACCATGGACATGATTTTCTCAAAGGGTAACAAATTTTCACATATTTTTGGTTGTGCTAACCCTCAGGTTTACACATCTTTCAATGCAAGTTTATAAAAAACTGTGATGACGTTAGGCTCTCTCTTGTAACCTATATAACCATATAATTTTTTTAATATTTTGATTATGTTAAGGTTTTCATCGATAACTTCTCTTGTTATTTCCTTTTTTGTCAAAAACCAACATGTGCTAGTTTTAGGATAGATTTTTACTCATTCATCAAATCTTGAAACAAATTACATTTTTTAAAACTAGACTCCATTCTACACATGATGAAAAAAATTTGATTTTTTGATAAGTTTTCAAAAAAATTAGTGGGGAGCAAGCTCAAATTTCATCTCTTTAGGATGTTTCCACTTCAAAAATTCATAAAATATTATATATTCATTAAAAAAATTAGCCAAAAGAACAGGGATAAACTATATGGTGTTAGCTAATTTCTCACCTTTCGGATTTTTGTAATTCTAAAAAATAAATTAATGAAAAGGGGGGGGGCTTAGATGCTATGCTATTTCTTTTTTATAAAAATAGGACTTGTTGGCCCACCCTTTTTGAAACCCTTAATCTTCATTATTTTCAAAAAAAATAGTAGCTTAGAAAGTAGGCTTGGAGCACTTCAACTCTTGTTCTTGTTGCATCTTCAAATTTTGAGTGTAACTATCTTCATTTTCTCGTGAACATCAGACTTTGTTGATTTCAAAAAAGAAAAAAGTGGCATCTTAAGAGCCATTTTTGTGTCATAGATTGGTGCACGCATCCCCCCTATCCTTTTTTTATATCGTTTGAAGACCAAGTCACAATATCTATTCTCACGTTTTATCTTCCACTCAACATTCTAAGTCATCAACTAAGTCATAATGTGTCAAGAGTTTGTAGCTTATAAACTTGGTTCATATTTACTTCCGCGTGCTATATATAATGCGCTATGGAACATACCACACACTATATAATATAATGTATACTTTTATATATATATAACACAATATATATATATAATTTATCTCAGCAATAAGTTTATAAAATACATTATTTTCTATTTGAATTCATATATATCTATTTACACATAACTTTAAAATAACTATGTATTTATATTTATATACATATATACATATATTTTAATATATATGTATGTTTTCCTTAACGTGACTATACACACACACACAGATAGACAGATATGTATATATATATATATCATTACTTCAATATTTACTTTTAAACACATATAATCACATTATCATCGATCAATGTCTATACATGAAATGCGTATATAGATATATACATGTCGCATTTATCCAAATGATACTCCCATGCATATGGGTTATCTATTTATGAGCATGTGTAGGTACGTCTACCTATGTATACTCATGCATGAATATACTCACATGTGTGAGTTATTGTGGACATGTACATATATACATATTTACATTCAATGTATATACCTCATCAATTATCATACACAAATATGAACATACAAAGAAGAACTCATGCTTGATAAAGAGACTCAATCAAATAACCCCAATCAAGAACATTCATAGAACAAGATCATAACCTCTTCTAAGTCATGCACAAACAAGACCAAAGACTACTTACCATTTCCCAAACTAACTTGACTCAGCTTGACCAACTAGGGTGTGAGTGTGTGTATGCTCAATTAGGTTCATTAAGGGTTACCAAACCAAGCTCCTCTCCTGAGTGATACTCCCCCTCTCATGCCTGAGGTCTGGACGCCTTCCTACGTCTAACTTAGTGCATCACATAGGTAGTTAGCCGTTCACATAAAATATATTTGTATCATAAATCATTTGCATCATCTAAGCATTAAAGTGATCATATCGAAATAAATATTCATTCATCACATTTTCCATTAGTATAAAACATAATCATTCCTTCAAAAGCAATCATCTTTAATGCATATTTCAGTATTCCATTCGCCTATTGAACATATTAAAGTTTTGAAATTAGCATTTATCATCATATTTACTTACAAGGTAATAGTAACCTGGTAACTAAGAGACGTGATGTAACACCTTTTAGAATGCAGGGTTGGATAGGGGCAAGATAATGTCCATAGTGAGATAAGGACACAAGTATTGAATACCTAGGAAGGTACCACCTATAGTGGTTTTAGAGAAGGCCATGGCCTTCCCTTTTGACCTAATATCCATTTTTTGGAATCCCTCTTCTTTATAAACTCCTAAGCTTTACTAGCACTCATGTTCTTAGTACCTTTCTACATAACTGTAGGGGATTACATGTCATTCTAGTCTCTTCCTTATATTAACACTATTACAACCTATATATTTATTATTACCTTTAAAATTTGTATGCTCATGGTACTCTAAACTCTTCTTCATGGATAGAGAGACCTCATATACAAAATCAAACTCAGTGTGATACTTAGAATAATCCCAAGAATTATTATCATGGGTAAGGGTCTTTTAAATGCCTGGAGTTAAAAATAGAAGACCCTATCGTTCTTTTCCCCTTAACATCTTTCTTTTTTGTAGACAAGGCAATAAATTGATAATAAGGATATAATAAATAGTTTTTTAATGGTTAATATGTTGGAATGAGTACAAAGGGAGATAAGGTATAAGGTAAAATGCATAGAAATAGTTGCAAGGATAAATTAGATAATTAAAGGTATTAGGTTGTGAACCAAGATTAATAGAAGAATATGATCCACTTGTGAATATGTAATTGTATAAATTCATTCCATTAAAATGGGCTCAAAACTAAATGGGAAGTGCCATGTGTGTGCTAATTTCATCATTACAATTAGTGATCAATATAAAATTATTATAGTTTAAAAATATTTTTATTGTATTTATTTTTATAATCTTGAATCTTAATTCATTCAATCATTTTCATTTGGAGAAGGGTGATAAAAAAATCAAAATGATATGTTTTATCAAACATATGAGAAGTAAGAATAATTAGGGAATAGAAATAACATTAAGAAAAAAGTACCGAGGATATAATGTAAAAATAGTAGATATTTTAATAGGAATGGTGTACTGGAAGGGGTGTACAAACTCAACATCAAAAGGTGGAAATAAAAATCAAAGGTATTATTTAAGATTCTATAAATAAAGGGATGACATGATAAGTTTAATTTGTGAATCTTGTTGGAGTCAAATCTATATACCTCTTTTATGGCATAAAAATAGATTCATCATTAGACCTACATAATACTAACTAAATATATTTATGAGTCTTACATAAATAGCATAAAAAAATTTATCTATGTGCTCTCATGAAGACCAAAAGTAAATAACCATAAATTTATATTCACCCAGATTTTATCCTTTTAATCCAACCTCCATCCCCCTTTCACTATATTAGCGTCAATACTTTAATACAATTATCCTCTACTCTTAATAACTAGAAAAATAATTATTCATTTATTTCAAAAATTAAATATCCAAATAGAAGCTAATATACTATGACATTGTGTATCTAATGATACCCCAAAATCTTATATATACTTAAATTCATATAATAAACCTAATATAATTCAACCTATACAAATACATTTTTAAAATTTTAAATCTAATAATTATAAAACAAAATTTTGACAATCCTAAATCAACATAAAACAAAATAACAATCTAACTTTTATTTATTTAATATCTTAATACATATTAATTTTAAATTAATATTACTAATTAATGTATAAGTTAGTTAAATCGTGAATTACCATAGGGTGTGCTCCATTACCCTACATACTTTAGAAGAAGGTGTTCACCATACCCAACATATTCCATTGGCTTGGCTACCATTATTGGATGTGTCAATAATAAATAATTAAAAATGTGACTCCAAAATCCAAGAAGATTGTGAAAAATTTCACCATCCAATTAAAAATTTCATGAGGGCCCAAACTTCTTCAAGAACCCCAAAAGTCCATTTATTCATTAATCAATATGCCAAACTTTTACCCTTGCTTACTCACAAGTCCCTTTCTTTGTAAATCAAATATGCTACTCTCCACCCTTGGCTTTCTCAAAAAGTCCCTTTCTTTATGAATCATTTGCCACTCTATACCCTTTAGCTTAATGATGAAGCAACCTAACACAACACCCACAAGATTGATAGGTGTCAACCCAATTCCCTATCAAAAGGTAGTAAACCCTTCCCACTAAGGACAAAATACAATATCACTCTCTTGTATTTTTTAACCTTCCCTTTAAGGACAAAATAAAAAAATAGTATTTCACTCTCTTGTCTTTTTTAATTAAGCTTCACATTTAATGCCAACCTTGGAAGTATTCACCTCACCATGCAATGCCATTATACTTGTAAAAAACATTATTAACTATTCATCATTTAGATAGTTAATTAAGAGTATGATCTAGAAAGCACAAAAAACAAACAATGTAGCTTGCTGGCTGCATTATCATTGCACATTTACTGGCTGGGTAGGCCATGAACCCTAAGATTAACCAAACACTTCATTTAACAGAACAATCATTAGCCTATAAAACACTGGCAATCCTTCAACCCTGCCCATTTTAGAGACACAGATTCCTAATATGGCGTCTTAACAGCCAATACACAAGTACATAACTGAAATGCAAACTGAACTGAATCTTGAATGGTGTTGATAACCACACCTGACTAAGAAACAGAAACCAGAAGCTGTAACATAGAGATAATACAAACTATAACAGAAAACCAATCCAACCAAAAGAGTTTTTCATGTTTCAACAGATTGGAGAGACATCAATTGTTCCATTGCATGAATGGAGTGAATGATATAACAACTGGTACAAGGCCTAACCAAAATTACACAGCATGGCGTTCAAAACTAGGCCGCTGCCAGGGTATTTTGGTTAGCACTGGCTGTTGTCTGGTGGCGCCGGTGGTTAGTTGAAGCCGTTTCCTTCTTCCTTACCACCACACCACATTTCTCCATACGTTCATCTCTGATAATCTGCTCGTTCCGGCATTCATGGCTGCAGAATGCTGCATCACCCCTGAAGCAAAACAGAACAGAAGAAGAATCAGTAAACAATCTGAACTAGAACAACTGATCTAGCTTAAATTCTTTTTCACTTTTATATGTGACTGTTACTAAAATATGTCAATTGATATAAAAATCAAAACCACACAGTTGATTGAATCTCCATAAATCAATACATATAAATATAAATCATAGATCTTCGATTGTGTTCTTACTTGTACATATAAATATCCCTGCCAGGGCTGAGGTGCCGTTTGCAGAGCGAGCAAGCTTGAAGAAAGTAATCCGGCTGGGAAGCGAAAAAATGGGCAAAAGGGGTCATCGAGATCGACGGCCGAAAAGCGCAAACGCTATTAATGGGTCGCTGCTCAGCAACCCCATTAGAGGGGTCCTCATGAGACTGCACTTCTTTCTCCGCTAGCAAGGACATGCTGGTGGTCCGCCTCATGGGAGACCCGGGCGGAGGGCGGGGTCGCTTTCCCAGATGCATCCTTTGAATCCGAAAATAAAAAACAGAGCCCAAAAATTCTCAGAAAAGATTGGCTGGAACAACCCAAATCTTGAAACTTCTTTCCCAGAGGATACCTAATTTCCTTTGAATTCTACATACCCTGCAGACGCTCCACCAGACGAAACGCCTGCAGCATAAAACCCCGAAAGGCCTACCTCAATTGCATCTCATAAACCAAGCGCAGAACACCCACAACCGCTGACATACAATTCCTGCACCCGTCCAGAGCACCACGTATAGCAAAAAGAAATAGACGGTGAAATGTAGTACGGGACAAACTACAGTTAAAGCATGTACCGTCGCTGGGACCCGCCATTGATTCCTCATGTCCACATCTCGAAAAGTATATCTTCAGGGGCCCTTACGATCGCTAACAGGCAATTTCTGTCACTTGACAGAATGCAGTACTATTTTCGGTGTGTGCCAGCTTGTTTCAAAGGCATCTAACCTTCTCTGCTACATTCTATATTACGAAATAATATTACGAAAAATCGGGTCTGGCGTTTTCACGAAATTTGAGTCATTTTCGGCAATTATTTTTCCATGGATCAGAATCGCACGTCGAGCCCGCCCA